>CM055126.1:196517045-196812618 GCA_029206835.1 Rana muscosa | reverse complement strand
GGTAAGGTTGGGTTACAGTATGTACAGGAGAGGAGTGTGGATGGTATGATAGTGGGCAGTATGTACAGGAGAGGGGTGTGGAGGGTATAATGGGGGAAGTATGTACAGGAGAGGAGTGTGGAGGGTATGATAGTGGGCAGTATGTACAGGAGAGGAGTGTGGAGGGTATGACAGTGAGCAGTATGTACAGGAGAGGAGTGTAGACAGTATGATACTGAGCAGTATGTACATTAAATGAGTATGGAGGGTAAGACAGTGAGCAGTATGTACAGGAGAAGAGTGTGGAGGGTATGACAGTGGGCAGTATGTACAGGAGAGGAGTGGGGAGGGTATGAGAGCGAGCAGTATGTAAAAGAGAGGAGTGTGGAGGGTATGACAGCCGGCACTATGTACAATAGAGGAGTTTATGAAAGTGGGCAGTATGTACAGGAGAGGAGTGTGGACGATATGATACTGAGCAGTATGTACATGAGATGAGTGTGGAGGGTAAGACAGTGAGCAGTATGTACAGAAGAGAAGTGTAGAGGGTATGACAGTGGGCACTATGTATAGGAGAGAAGTGTGGAGGGTATGACAGTGAAGAGTGGGGAGGATATGACAGTGGGCAGTATGTACAGGATAGAGGTGTGGAGGGTACAACAGTGGGCACTATGTATAGAAGAGAAGTGTAGAGGGTATGACAGTGGGCAGTATATACAGGAAAGGAATGTGGAGGGTATGATTGGGGCAGTATGTACAGGAGAGGAATGTGGAGAGAAAGATAGTTGGCAGTATGTACAGGAGAGGAGTGTGAAGGGTAAGGTTAGGTTACAGTATGTACAGGAGAGGAGTGTGGAGGGGAAGGTTGGGTTACAGTATGTACAGGAGAGGAGTGTGGATGGTATGATAGTGGGCAGTATGTACAGGAGAGGGGTGTGGAGGGTATAATGGTGGCAGTATGTACAGGAGAGGAGTGTGGAGGGTATGATAGTGGGCAGTATGCACAGGAGAGGAGTGTGGAGGGTATGACAGTCGGCACTATGTACAATAGAGGAGTTTATGAATGTGGGCAGTATGTACAGGAGAGGAGTGTGGAGGGTATGACAGTGAGAAGTATGTACAGGAGAGGAGTGTAGACAGTATGATACTGAGCAGTAGGTACATTAAATGAGTGTGGAGGGTAAGACAGTGAGCAGTATGTACATGAGAAGAGTGTGGAGAGTATGACAGTGGGCACTATGTATAGGAGAGGATTGTGGAGGGTATGACAGTGAGCTGTATGTACAGGAGAGGAGTGTGGAAAGTACGACAGTGGGCACTATGTACAGGAGAGACGTGTATGACAACAAGCACAATGTACAGGAGAGGAGTGTGTAGGGTATGACAGTGGGCACTATGTACAGGAGAGACGTGTATGACAACAAGCACAATGTACAGGAGAGGAGTGTGTAGTGTATGACAGCGGGCACTATGTATAGGAGAGAAGTGTGGAGGTTATGACAGTGAGCAGTATGTACAGGAGAGAAGTGTGGAGAGTATGTACAGGTGAGGAAGATGAAGGGAATCTGGGAAGGAAAAATGTAAAGGTTTGTGGAAGGATGTTTAGGGACTGCGTAGTGGTTAAGCGAGCCATACATGGATTGAAATTACGCCAATTAAGCAGAGACCAGCCATAGTCGATCTATGTATGGGCTAGCTGTTTTTTCACAAGTCAATCTATTATCTGACTTGAGTACAACCAGCCTGTCAGGTTTTTCCCAAAACAATCAGTGCTGCCAGCTATAGTTAGCAACACTGATCATTGTATTCGCAGGCAGGACACAATAACACTGCAGGAGTGATTCCCCCATCCACAGTTCATCAGGTGAGAGGGTGTGTGGGGACAGGCTGGGGAGAGATACTTGTCAGTGGCTGGGTAGGCCCTGGCAGGTATCAGAGCCAGATACACACAGGTTACATACGCCACGATCGTTAGAGTGAGAACAATAATTCTAGCACTAGACCTCCTCTGTAACCTGTAAAAAAAAATAAAGCATCGCTTAGTATACAAAAAAAATCGTGCTAACTTTAGTGATTTTTTTTTATGAATGAAACAGTTTTCCAAAAAAAACACGTTTGAAAATTGTTGCGCAAATACCGTGTAACATGAAAAGTTGCAAAGACTACCATTTTATTCCATAGGGTGTCTGCTAAAACAATATAATATATATAATATATATATATATATATATATATATATATATATATATATATATATATATAAATATATATATAATGTTTGAGGGTTCCGAGTAATTTTCTAGCAAAAAACAAATGATGATTTTTACATGTAGGAGAGAAGTGTCAGAATTGGCCTAAGTGGCAAGGGGTTAATTACTATAAGACCCCTTTCACACTGAGGGCGTTTTGCAGGCGCTATAGCGTTAAAAATGGCGCCTGCAATCTGCCCTTAAACAGCTGCTCTATTCACTCCAGTGTGAAAGCCCGAGGGCTTTCACACTAGAGCGGTGCGCTGGCAGGGCGTCAGAAAAAGTCCTGCCAGCAACTTCTTTGGAGCACATTAGGAGAGGTGAAATCAATGGGCAGCACCGCCGGCAATACGCCGCTGTAGCGGCGCATCTCGGGTAGTTTTTACCCTTTCTCGGTCGCTAGCGGGGGTTAAAAGCGCCCCGCTAGCGGCCGAAATGTGCCACAAATCCGACGGTAAAATAGCAGCGCTTTACCGCTATTTTACCGCCAACGCTCGGAGCGGCATAGTGTGAAAGCAGTCTTAGTAACATACAAATAATTATGATAAGCACTGTGAGCTCATCCTCTCTGCTGCAGAGTGTGTCAGCTTGTATTTAAACTGGCCGTTCTGTATATAGCTTCTGACAGGCTGCGCAAGCATCCTCGTATCTCCGGAACCATAAATGATAGCAGCCCCATATTTTGATCAGTGGTGGGGAGGGTCTTCATCTAAATACCCCCCAAATATGGGGTCTCTGTGGGCCCTGGTCGCCGAGCTACAATCCTCGAAGTCGATCTTTTTTTTGAGATTTTTTTTTTTTGGGCAAATGGGCCTATCTTGGGAAGGGGCCTGGAGCTGCAGCTCCAATAGCCCCTATGTTAATCCGGCCCTGCCAATCATGGCCATTTAGGATTAAATATGATATTTTTATTAATTACGGTTTTCTTTGTAAACCTTATGCATTATATATTTTTATATTATGCATCATATATTATATTTGTTTATCAAAATTTCTTTAAATGATTAATCAAACCCAACTATGTGGACTGCCCACCGGGGATTGGGTTTATTTATATATCTTAATGAAAAATAAATGGATAAATTGTTTGATTAACAGAGACACGCCTCATTTAAAGTCCCGTTCCTCTTCTTTTTTTCCTTGTTTTCGCATATATCTTAGGGATGGAGACGCATCTCTGCCGTGTTTGGCAGTTCATAGGTCACAACCTATTCTCCAGTTTGCAAACTGATAAGGGGCATTGAGGAGCTCAGCTATGAGGAAAGATTAGAGGAACTGAATTTATTCACTCGAGAGAAGAGGAGATTAAGGGGGGGATATGATCAACATGTATAAATACATAAGGGGACCATATAGTGAACTTGGTGTTGTTATTCACTTTAAAAAAAGGTCACCACAGAGGACAAGGGGGCACGCTTTACGTCTAGAGGAAAAAAAGGATCTCCAAATTACGGAAAGGTTTCTTCACAGTAAGAGCTGTGAAAATGTGTAATAGACTCCCTCCAGAGGTGGTTCTGGCCAGCTCAGTAGATTGCTTTAAAAAAGGCCTGGATTCTTTCCTAAATGTACATAACATAACTGGATACTAACTAGGGTTGTCCCGATACCACTTTTTTTCAAGTACTCTCCGATACCGAATACCAATACTTTTTCTTATGTCATGTGACAGTGGCACATGTGTCATTTTTTTTTTTTTTTTACCATTTTTTGTTATGTTTTTTTACAATGCTTTCTTGGGGGGGGGGGGGGGTCGGAGTGGATGGTGTCAGTGTGTTTTTTATTATTTTTTACAATTAATTTTTTTTTATTATTTATTGCAATAAATTTTTATATTTTTAGCCCTGTTGGGGGGGCTTTGGTGAGATATCAGAGGTCTTGACAGACCTCTGACACATCTCCCCCTTGAGACAGAGAAAGGGACTGAGGACACAGATTCCCCAGTTCCTTTCTCAGCTGCACTGAAAATGAATGGAGAGGAGACAACGGCTCCTCTCCATTCATAAACTGAAGCATCGTAAACACAGGTTACAATGTTTCAGTTATATGAATGGACAGAGTCAGTGATCACGTACTCTGTTCATTCGGAAAAAGTAGGAGCCAGGTTTAGCGGCTCCTACCTCTGCTCTCCGACCTGATGGAGGGCGGCGCAGAGCGGGACATGGAGGGCGGCGCAGAGCGGGACATGGAGGGCGGCGCAGAGCGGGACATGGAGGGCGGCGCAGAGCGGGACATGGAGGGCGGCGCAGAGCGGGACATGGAGGGCGGCGCAGAGCGGGACATGGAGGGCGACGCAGAGCGGGACATGGAGGGCGACGCAGAGCGGGACATGGAGGGCGACGCAGAGCGGGACATGGAGGGCGACGCAGAGCGGGACATGGAGGGCGACACAGAGCGCAAAGCAGCAGCAGCGCTGAGGGGGAGAGCAGAACAGAGGAGGACAGCAGGAGCACGGAGGGGGGACACGGAGCGCGGAGGGGGGACAGCAGCAGCATGGAGGGGGACACGGAGCGCAGAGGGGGGGGGACAGCAGCAGCACGGAGGGGGGACACGGAGCGCGGAGGGGGGGGGGGACAGCACAGATGGGGGAACCTGAGGAGGATACAGGGACAGTCAGCGGTGATCGGTGCGGCTTTGGGGGGCAGCACCGATCACCACTGTATAGATTTCACTAAAACAGCTGAAGAGGGGGGGGGGGGTCGGGGGAGAAGCGGTCAGGCTGTATTGAAATCTATACAGAGAGATCGATGCTTGTAACTCCCCCCGCCGCACCGATCATCCCTGACTGCCCAAGTATTGGGTGAAGCATCGGAGCATTTTCCCCGAGTACAAGTGCTTGGTATCGAGGACAACCCTAATACTAACATTTATTATGAGGTAAAGTTGACAAAGGGAAATCCCCTACTGTAGCAATTTGGATCACGCTTTGCTGGGGTTTTTCGCCTTCCTCTGGAACAGCTGTGGGTGAAGAATTGTGTATATGGGATTGTAGGTTTTTTTTTTTTCCTTTTTTTAATTGAACTAGGTGGACGTGTGTCTTTTTCAACCTGGGCTATGCAACTATGTAGAAGCCTGGAGCTCCGCTTTAAGGCTTGACTGAGAGCACCCAAAGTAGTTTTGTTCCCCACACTTTTCTTTTACTTCCCCTCATTCTTGCTTGGAGTCTTCAAAAGTAAGACTCAACTTAATTTAAATCCCTGACATCCAAACAACCAAGTTTCTCACTTTTACATGCTTATCTATTAGACCCGCTGGTAGGTTAATTGGCTCAATTGAGTGCGCAAGATGGTAGCCTCACCTCCTAAGTGCGTTGAGTTCCCAGGTAGAAAAAAAGTTCTGGAAAAACAAATTGAATTACAATTACATTAAAACAACATTGTTTAAGCTATCCACTCACTCAAAAGCCTCGTACACACGGCCGGTTTTCTCGGCAAGAACCGACAAGAAAATTGCTTGCAGAGCTTTCTTGCCGAGAAAACCGGCCGTGTGTACGAGGCTTTCAGGTTTCTCATCAGGAAAACTGACCAGAATCTCGACGAGAAAAAAAGAAGACCTGCTTTTTTTTTTTTTCTCGTTTGGATTCTTGTCGGCCTGTTTCCCGACGAGAAACCCGAGTGTGTGTACACTTACCTGTCGCCGTGGAAACCCGCGCATGCTCAAAATGACTGACGCATGCGCGGTAGCTTCCTGGGCATAGGTAGGGTGTAGCAAGATGGCGGCGACGGCATCGAATGTGACGAGCGCACGCTCGTCGTAGTCGATGACGTCACCGCGTTCCTGCCATTCAAAAGAACGGCGTTCTTTTGAAAGGTACGTGTGTACACTCGGCCGGGACAAGATCTTGTCAAGAATCTCGTCAGGAAAAAAAAACGGGTTTTTTCCCGACGAGATTCTCGGTCGTGTGTACAGGGCTAAACACTGCAAAACAACGTAGGTCAAACAGCAACAACCCGATCAGTGCCCACTTCTGCAAAGTCAAGCCAAACAAGATGGATTCCCACTTGCAGATATGGGTCCTGCTCTTTCATTGTACCACTCCTACATGTAAAAGATCCACTAGTTTTTGATTACTTTGTAAATTTTCTAACATTTTTCTAACCGTTAATATTTTTTGTTTTAGCATCTGTAGGTTCTTGGGGCTGCAGACTAAATCATTTCAAAAATAAGACTTGCAAAAACTTCGAAGATAATGATGAAAGCAATAGATTTAGAATTAAATGGAGAAACTCCATACAGCGGTCGTAGGAGCAGATACCAAAAGTGTGGGTATAAGCCCCAAGACTTTGACCTCAAGACCTAAGGTTTTTAGGTATAAATCACAAAGAGTTACTACCCATTAGGGCCGAAACAACTAATCGATTAATCGACAACTAATCGATTATGAAATTAATCGGTTATTTTCATAAATCGATTAATTGGGCAGTAACATAATGGGGTTAAAAAAAACTAAAATGAGCCCTTTACAGTACAAAAAGAGCAAATCGCTACTGTAATTATTACTTTCACTGTCCCACAGTAAAAAATGAACCCCTTACAGCGATTATTTGCTCTTTTTGTACTAATTTTAGTTTTTTTTAACACCATTATGTTACTAAACATCTCAGGCCTGGGTCACACCTCTGTTTTTTGGTGCTTTTTGCAGAAACACACTACAGGTCATTTACATGGTTTCCTATGGGACACGTTCACATCCATGATTTTTTCACTTGCTGCGTATTTGGAAAGGGCAAGTACTTTTTTTACCGTAAAACGGTGCCATTTTGTTTTTTTGGTTCAATATACTTCAATAGAGAAGCTGCAGAAAAGCATGTAATAATGTGTTTTTGCGGCAATTTGTGTTTTGTTGTCTGCCCAACAACAAATTGGGCAAAATTTTTTTTTTTTTAAAATGCAGCAAAATTATTATTATTTTTTTACGGTTATTAACCGATTAATCGAAACAATAATCAGCCAACTAAATCGATTAGGAAAATAATCGTTAGTTGCAGCCCTACTACCCATTATGGTTACAGACTGGAATGGCCACAGCTTGGGACTGCTTGCTAGGATTATTAGTTCCAAAAGTAGATGAAGCACACTGGTTAGAGAGTAGGGTTTCTCAACCAGGTTTCCATGGGACTCTAGGGTTCCTCCAGAGGTGGTTAGGGGTTCCTTGATCAATTTCTGCCTCTCAGATAAGTTCCCTGATACCATTGATCTTTTTGACTTTCTGTAATAAGGCAATTCTTCCCGATGACTACATGTGTAATTCTTCCCACTAATGTATCAGGAGTTTTAGCCACAGGAATTTTCCAGCAGGGGCTCCCCGAGACCGGAAAGTGATTTTAATGGTTTCTCTGCATTGAAAAGGTTGAGAAGAGCTGGTGTAGAGACTTTACCATAGAAAGACACTCTTGGAAAGGAAAAAAAAAAAAAAAAAATTGAATGGGGGGGCCCCACCGTCTAATTTCAGAGTTACAAATCACTTTGTTTTTCTCCCCAATACAAAACGTTCAGCCAATCCAGCAATTTAGATGTCAATGTTGCCTCTTTGTTTCCAGACATGTCACCCCTCAGCAAGGGAAGCAGCAGCATTTGTCATGACATCTCATGAATATGCATTTGTCCCGAAGATAACACAATGAGGACACAGACAAGCGGGTGGGGGTGGGTAACAAAAGCACTGTAGCTTTAAGAGCGCTCGAGACGTATATAGATGCAGCCTTCAACAGCATTCCATTGTACTTCTACTCAGCATTGCTAGTGATACAAGCAAGATGGCTGTTGCTTTACTCAAAAGGTTTACAAGAATGAATCACCAGAAAGCGATCATCAGTCTGTTGGTGACATTAGCAAATACGTTCCTTCCCATTTCCTCTACTTCCTTTAAAAAGGAGGTTCTGCTTACAACTCCCCTCCCCCACTAAATAAACCGACACTATGGTCCAAACTGAGCCACGTCCTTAGAATGGACGCCAATCCAATCTGATCAAAGCTTTATCTCTCTTGGAATGTATACCTAATGCATTTAAGTGTTCTGCATCAGCTCAAAATTTATTGGAGAAGAATTTATAAGGCTCAGTTTACACCTATGCAGTTTGCTTTTGGTCTGTTTCCGCAGTGCTTTTTGCACACACGTTTTTCATGCAGTTTGCATTTTTTGATTTTTTTTTTTGACAAGTTTGTTAGGCAGATAAAAAAAAAAAAAAAAAAAATTGTGGCAAAATAGCAGGAAAATTAAGGCAAAAAAAAAAAAAAAAAACACACAGCAAAAATGCACATGCTTTTTTGCAGCTAGTCTATTGAACCACAAAGACTGCAATACCGCTCCAGGTGATACAATAGCTGTACTGAAGATCTGGTGCTGGTCCAGTCCGTGAACTGAAAGTCTGTCAAAGTATATGCAAAAGAGGTGACCGCACTCCAATCTTCAAAAGTATAAATGCTTCAATCGTAAAAATCCACGCATAACATCACTAAGCCACAATACAACAGGACTATAGCAGCAAGGTTAACATGTTTCACAAACCAAATCGCTTAATCAGCCAATCAGGAGGGAGAGTCACAGCCGAGTCTCTCGTGCAACATCGCTGGACCAAGATGGGGTTCAGTAAGTATCAGGGGGCCTGCTGCACACAGAAGGATTTTTATTTTAAATGCATTAAAGTGGATGTAAACCCGATTCATGAAATTTGAGCTTGGCACAATTTGCAGTATTTTGTTATCTCTCTTCAAAGAGCCAAGTACCATAGCTCTCTCCTGAACCATTCCTGTTATCAGCCCGATAACTCCTGACAAATTCTCAGACACATCAGATAAAAGCAGCCTGAAATTTCTGTCAGGGGAGGTTGCTAAAATAGATTACCAGGCAGCTAGCCCTGTTACAAAACACCTGAGAGTGTCTGCCTATGATGAGAGGGGGTGTGTGCCCCCCCCGCTCAACAACTTTGATGAGGGGGGGAGAGAATATGAATGAATGTCCCGCAGTGGACAATAGGAAAGTTGGGAGGTATGTACAAGTAAAACCTATGTAGGGAGATTTAGTTCATCCCTGTGTATCATCAGAGGCTGTTCACTTCACTGGGTGTATGAAGGGTTTACATCCACTTTAAGATAAATAAAACCTTCCGCATTTGGAAGCACTTTAAATTTAGGACCCATTCACATCTATACATCATGGCAGGCTACCACTACTCACAGCTATGTACTCATTAGTGCATGTCCCATTTATTTTCAATGGCATCCCAAACTAAAGCCGGCCATACACCAGTAGAATTTCATAATTTTTTCTTCCGGAACATTTATTCAATTTTCTAATTGTTACAGGAGTCAAAATAATGGTTTTCGACCAAAGGGATGAGAAAATTTGAAGGAGCAGGATGGAAAAATTTCTCAAAATGAACGAAATTCTAGCTGTGAATGTGGGTTTCTTCCAGGAAAAATTGTACTAAATTGTAATGTACATGTTCTAGGAACGAAAGAAACCCATTTCATAGATCTAGGATTCCATCTAGGTAGCAGGTTTGGATGCATTTAAAGGGTTTTCAATGAAATTGGTAGACTTAATGATGGGAAGAATAAATTCACCAGCAAATGATTTTTCAGTAGGATTGTTGAAATAAAATTTGAATTGGTGAATGGTCAGCTTAAAGCAACACGCTTCAATGCACATAGTCTGCAGTGAACCGCAACACGCTACATATGAAATAATGTTTGTACAATTTTAGGTTGTGGCATGTGAGCAGCCGAATAAAATGAATAGACCACCTTGATGCCCATTAAGACTTGTGTTATTTTACAACAGACCACCTTTGTGTTAATGAGCTCTTAATGATTACTGTAAATTGTGATTTTTCTGCTACCCCTCCAAAATACTGCAATACCATTATAGGTAATTCTCCCCCCCACCCCTTTCTATTCACCAGCGTTAGAGTTTGAGATGAAAGACTTCAGAAATAATTGGAATAAATGATTTTTTTCCCCCAGTGCCAAAATGACATTTTCTGGTGATCACAGAGAAGAATGAGCATTCCTGACCGGTCTGATAGCCCTGCTCAAACAATACGCAGCCAGACACCAGCAGATGAAAAGCCCCATCACTCATCCCTTTAAGGCTGGCATCTCGGCCACCCCAAGTCTGGCTCTCTAAACCCCCCCCCCCATTCACAGCTCATTATGGTCATGTGATGCGACACTTACTCTGCCATGTGGGTTATCCTGGAGTAGAGCTTTCTGCAGAGAGGGGCCCACTTCCTCCAGCTGGAGCATATGACAGAGGTCTGTCAGCTCTTCCTGTCCCAGAGACCCCGTTCCAGTGGTGTCAAAGCTGTCAAAGAGTTCCTTGAGGCGAGCTTCATGCTGGTCCTGCTCCATCCCATCGCCCACTGCTCTGTCCTGCAAGACAACATGGAGGCTCGTGAACATGCATAGAGACTTATGTAAAAAAAAAACATATACCAAATATAGCAAAGTTATTGTTAGAAGGAAGACCAAGGGCACGTTTTACACCTGCGTACCACTGCAACATACTGAAAAGTTACGCAACGCACAGTACAATAGGCTTGTGTTGCATTATATTATTATTATTATGCACACACAAAACGCACCCAACACATCTACCCCCATTGAAATCCAGAATAGTGCGATCGGGCCCTTAAGGAAATAAGAATTGCTCTTGCCAACATTGGGATTGAAAAGAACTGAATTGGAGTGCTGGATCCTAGGTGTTTACAATGTCAGTATAGAGTGGATTATAATGGGGGAGCGCAGAAACTTGGGTAAGGCTCTCATGTATGAAGAAAAAGGTCAATGGTGGTGGCCTTGGACAAAATCTGAGAGAAGGGAAAGAGACAGGAAGAGGAAAAGGGAAGGGAAAAAGACAAGAAGAAGAAAAGGGAAGGGATTCTTCCACGCTCAGGAGGAGAGGAAGGTTGAACCTCCCCTAACCGCAGCAGTTTCTAAACTCTTGTAAGAGCCTATGTATGTGTAGCGGGTGGTTAAATTTAGGGGAGGCATCTGAGTGATAAATGACTCAGATGCAGCAATTGTTAGGGTTCATGGACCAATTTATGCCAGTGGAGGATACAAGGGTGCCCAGTTCCCTGCGGCCTGTAGATGATGCTGTCGCCATAGGCCGGGGTTGAACCACCATTGTAAGTCTGTACCCTTTTTGTCCTCTAGCAGCAGTAGTACAGCGGGGTGGGGAACCTGCTGTGCATGCTGGGAGAGGGGATAAGAGGGGCGGACATCTTCTGCTCGGGGTCCACGCCCAGGCACCTTCAGCCTGGGTGTGCGTGCTGGTGGTCTCCGGGCGCCCTCGGCCCGGGGACGGAGCTGCGATGTCACCCCAGACACCTTTAGTCTGGGGTGAGGTACTCTCTGGAGGCCTGGGGCCCAGTACCATCGACTGGGTCCCGCAAGGGATGGAGGATTCCTAGGGTGTCCTCCGGTATTGGACACCCGAATCTAGGGCGAGGGGGACCAGAGAGGTGACCTTCCCAGAGATCCAGCGCAGCATTGGCTGGTGACGGTGGAGGCCTCTGGTGACCGTCCGGATGGATGACCCCCCTGACAGGGGCCACATCTCAAGAAGGTAGTTCATGTTCTCATGGTCGGTGGCAGCGACCCAACTGAAACTCAGGTCGGTGGCAGAGGCCCAAATCCTATTTCACCCGGTCGGTGGCAGCGACCACCCTCACGGTCGGTGGCAGCGACCGTGCACCAAGCCTGTTTGCGCATACCGGAACAGGAGAGTAACAAGTTCATGTTTGTGCCTGGACCTTCCTCACCACCTTGTCTGTTCGTTGTCTAACCAGTCTGCTCTAAAAGGACTATTTATTGCTTTAAAAGAATAAATAAGTAAGTGTTGGACTTATAATGGTGTGGAACTTGGCTTTCTGGGAGTTAAAGGATCATCCTCAAGGGGAGCTTTGGCTCTGGACAGGGGCACAGACTTGAAGGTAATTGGGTATAGCTCACACCTCTACACACAAGAGGATACGAGCTGGTGGTGCGTCACACTCTCCTCCCTGGTCCCCTAGACGAGAGCCATTGACATTGACAGAGAAGGAGGGAGTGAGAGGTGAGGTCGTTACATACGCATTGACACATAAGCTTTTATGAGTCGAGGTTGGGAGCTTGGGCAAAAAATAAAAAATAAACACCAAAAGTAGTGTACATGAGCCCCAACTCTTTCAAGTCTGGCATAACTACACTTCTGCCAAAACCAGTATACTAAGCCCCAATAAACATTGTCTCCTAAAAACACAGAAATGCGTTGGCTTGCTCCCTTCGGATATACCATGATTCAAAGATATTCATATTTTCAGTCATTGGTGTGATGCACTTTACCTTCCAGGGATTTTCTTATCCCCCCCCCCAGAGAATAGGTGCTGGAACTCCCCCCATCCGAGTCACTTCTAGGCTCCGCCCCCTACCCACCTCTAAACACCATCCCTTGATTTTACCACCTACCCACCTCTCAGTACCGCCTCATTAAAAGAATACAGAGCCAAGTAATTTGTATGAAATTTAAGGATAACAAGAAAAGCAGTAAAATGGATCCCCACAGCAACAATAGATTCCCCCAGCAATAAAAGAGCCATGGCAGAAACAGACCTAGCAGCCAGCATCAATAGACTCTTCAGCTAGACACCTCCTTCAACAAATAGATTTCCCCCCCCGGGAACATAATAGATTTTCCCCCCGGGAACATAACAATAGATGCCCCCGCCGGCCAGCATGAATAGACCCTCCAGCACACCTCAGCACCCCCTGCCATTACATACATTCAGTGCTGGAAGGCGCTTGCGTTCCCACTGGAAAAAAATCCCTGGTACCTTCTATCCTTAAAATATAGCTAAGAAGGTAAAAAAATAAAAATAACACGTTAGTTTGGATAGAGTGAAGAGGGAGTATAACATTTGTCAATTTTTATTGCTGTCCGTATTCCCTTTAGGGAAACTAACCCTCTCCATTTATCCTGTTTACCGTTATCATTGAAAGTAAAAGAAAATCCCAAATTTTGAGTTTCCCCAAGAAAAGTAAGAGGGGAAATCTTTCAATAGGGACACCAATTCTGGTGTCCCTATTGCATGAAATTTGCATGGATTTCCTCTCACTTTCCATTTGGCTGTGGAACAGGAAGTGAAGTGAAATCTCTGCAATGGGACACAGATGGCGGGAAAAAATAAAAATATGACAGGGGGGTTATAACCCTCATTTACTCTATCCAAAAGGGGGGGGGGGAAGTTGCCCATAGTTCTACTTTAAGCTCTTGGACTGCTGACTTTAGAAAAGGCTTCAGGGCTGTCAACTTCACCCTTGCCACTTTAAAATATACAAATCATGCAGAATTGTTCAGACTTTAAAGTTGTATTTCCTTCCCATTTATTTCAGGTCAGTAATCCACTAGACCCAGATACTTGCTCCATAACTATGTGAGCTCGCTGACCTGGAACAAGCACACAGTCATTAAAGTGCTAGGATGACTGGTATCCGTTAAATCTGCCAGGTAAGGAGAAAATTTTTTTTTATATATATATATATATATATATATATATATATATATATATATATATATATATATATATATATATATATATATATATATATATAGATCCCAGGTGGAAATTAGTCCAGGTCTCCAGATCGGATGCAATGCTCCTGCCAATATCGAAACAGCTACCATTCAGAAACACAGTAAGTTCAACAATGAAAGCCATATTTCCAAAGGCATAAGATGAATAATTTAACCTGCAGATGTCAAGTAAAGAAGGTGGCTCGCTTTTTCGTGTTCTTCACCTTATCATAGATCGCTGACCTACATAATCTTTAACCTTCCATTTCTGACCAAGAAAATCCAAATCTTCACACAGACGCTTATCTCCTCACAATCCCGCTTAGCAACCTGGATGGGATTTGAAATAGAAGCAGTCTGACACGACATGTCCCCCTTCTCTGGCCCAACACAGGATGAGCAACGTATTACTGCAAAATAGAACAGACTTTACTCTGCAGCTAAAGCATGTATCCTGAAATTACTGGTTTTGTGAATATGGATACAGTAGTTATCTGGCATTTTCCAATCTGGTGGTCATTCATATTCCATCCAGTGCAGTCACAATCTCCTGGTGGCCATATAGTGTTAGAAATCCAAAAAATAAAAATAATGTACAACAGAAACCTAAAGCAATCGGATGGTTTAAAGTACACCTGAAATACAGGCAATACCTGGGTTACAAACAAGATATGGTCTGTAGGTTTGTTCTCAAAGTGGAGGGCCACCCTAAAAAAAAAAAAAAAAAAAGAAACAAAAAAAAAAATATTTTTTTTTTTAAATATAAATATTAGGGTTGTCCCGATACCACTTTTTTAAGACCGAGTACAAGTACCGATACTTTTTTCCAAGTACTCGCCGATACCGAATACCGATACTTTTTTTTTATCTCTTAAAAAAAAAAAAAATTTTTTTTTTTTTTTACAATTTTTTTTATTTATTTATTGATTTTTTATAATGTTTTCTTTTTTTAAGGGGTGGGGGGTGGACAGTGTCAGTGTGTTTTTTCTTCTATTTTATTTTATTTATTTTTTACAATTCATTTCTTTATTATTTTTTTTTTTATTAAATGTTTTATTTTTTTATCAGCCCTGTTGGGGGGCTTTGGTGAGATATCAGGGGTCTTAACAGACCAATGACATCTCCCCTTTGAGACAGAGAAAGGGACTAGGGACAGATTCCCCAGTCCCTTTCTCAGCAGCCTCTGCTGCGCTGAAAATGAATGGAGAGAAGACCGCGGCTTCTCTTCATTCATAAACTAAACCATTGTAAACACAGTTTACGATGTTTCAGTTATGTGAATGGACAGAGTCAGTGATCACTGACTCTGTACATTCCGAACAGTAAGGAGCCAGATTTACCGGCTCCTACCTCCGCTCTCCATCCTGACAGATGGAGGGGGTGGAGGAGGAGAACAGAGGGGGATGTCGGCACGGAGGAGGACACGGATTGGGACGGCGGCACGGAGGAGGACACGGATTGGGACGGCGGCACGGAGGAGGACACGGATTGGGACGGCGGCACGGAGGAGGACACGGATTGGGACGGCGGCACGGAGGAGGACACGGATTGGGACGGCGGCACGGAGGAGGACACGGATTGGGACGGCGGCACGGAGGAGGACACGGATTGGGACGGCGGCACGGAGGAGGACACGGATTGGGACGGCGGCACGGAGGAGGACACGGATTGGGACAGCGGCACGGAGGAGGACACGGATTGGGACAGCGGCACGGAGGAGGACACGGATTGGGACAGCGGCACGGAGGAGGACACGGATTGGGACAGCGGCACGGAGGAGGACACGGATTGGGACGGCAGCACGGAGGGGGGACACCTATTGGGACGGCGGCACGGAGGAGGACACGGATTGGGACGGCGGCACGGAGGAGGACACGGATTGGGACAGCGGCACGGAGGAGGACACGGATTGGGACGGCAGCACGGAGGGGGGACACCTATTGGGACGGCGGCACGGAGGAGGACACGGATTGGGACGGCGGCACGGAGGGACACACGGATTGGGACAGCAGCAAAACGGAGGGGGCTGGAGGAGGATACGGGGACAATCAGCGGTGATCGTGTGTGGGGGAGCTACAAGCACCGATCACCGCTGATTTTAAAGCAGCTGATACCCGCGCGGGGGGGGGGGGGGAGAGAGAGAGAAGTGGACTCGGAGAAACTACTTTTAAATATATACAGCGGTGATCGGTGCTGGTAACTTCCCCCACCGCACTGATCACAAGTATCGGGTGAAGCATCGGGAGCATTTGCCCGAGTACAAGTACTCAGGCAAATGCTCGGTATCGGTATATCCCCAATAAATTTATATATATATATATATATATATATATATATATATATATATATATATATATATATATATATATATATATATATACATACACACACACACACCAGAATCTGGGAACTGCGTGTATCCCAGAGAGCAGCCACTCATTCATACAGCTCCGCGAGACTCGCACATGCTCCACTGCCTGTTTCCCTTCGTGAGGATGGCGGCGCCGGGGCCAGCCATGATCGAGGGATCGGCCTCGACATCGCGGGCAACTAGGCCAGGCAAGTGTCCTTATTAAAAGTCAGCAGCTACAGTTTTTGTAGCTGCCGACTTTTAAAAAAACAAAATCGCGGCTGGAACCCCCCTTTAAGTTGAATCTGTAAGTCAGAACATGTACATTTTTTAAGTGTAGCTCCAGCCAAAAAAAAAAAAAAAGTTAAGCTTTTTGGATAGCATAGGGAAGAGTCATCACCCCTGTAACGTTTGTTTTGCTGTCTGTGCCCCTGTTCAGAAGATTTCACCTCACTTTCTGTTCCAGAAATTTTGGGTTGCTGTGGAAACAAGCCTTGGTGATAAAGCATCAGTGGAGGTACCTTTTACCCATATTAACTCTTACAGGAGAGAATTTCGCTTCCTAGGGGTAGATTTGCTCTCACTTCCTGTTGTCTCCCTCCGTTTGCAAGTAGGATGTTTGTAACTAGGGGACCGCCTGTAGAAGTATTTATCTCTTCTGCCGAGCAGCACTCTAGTCCCAGCTAGGACACTATTGGCATGGAGTCTGCATGTTCTCCTGTTGGTCTCCTCCAGTTACTCTAGTATACCCCCATGCTCAGAAGACATGCGGTTAGGTGAATTGGCCATTTTCCAAACTGGCCCCAGTAAGTATGAATGCAAGCAAGATAGGAAACTTAGATTGTATGCTCATGGATGGCAGGGACGGATGTCAATTTACAAAATGTAAGTCGCTGCATAATTTTTCAGCATAATATAAATAATTGGTACCCATAAGGATTTTGTGAACAGGTTCCACGTATTGCTGGAGTTAATGGGAATATTTCATGTAAATAGCTACCTTCTAAAGCCAGCAATAGCGTAGGCTGAGGCACACCCCTCTTCTCGGGGACAGTAGAGGGGTGAACCTGTACATTACCTATGTAGGGAAAATTAACTGACCTAATAGCCCACCAACACCTCCCACCTTATATCTACCATCCCCATCATGTTCACCCTCCACAACCAAATGAAAAAATCCTTAGCAAGCGCCAATTTAGCCCAGGCAGAGCATATTATTATTATTATACAGGATTTATATAGCGCCAACAGTTTGCACAGCGCTTTACAGCGTTAAGGCAAACAGTGCAATTACAATAAAATTCAATATTTTATTACAGGTAGGTACCTCCGTAGCGCCATTACCTTACACAGCACTTGTTCTGGTAAAAAAAAAAATAATTACACAGCGCTTTACACATATTGTTTTTTACATCAGTCCCTGCCCTCAAGGAGCTTACAATCGAAAGGTCATATACATACATACATACATACATACATACATACGGGCCAATTGAGACAGGAGCCAATTAACCTAGCAGCATGTCTGGAGTGTAGGAGGAAACCGGAGTACCTGGAGGAAACCCACGCAGGCACATGGAGAACATGCACACGTTTTTTTCACCTTAATTCATCCTATGCATTAACCACTTCCGGACTGCCGCACTACTATATACGTTGGCACTTTGAAGAGGGATATCTGGGTTATGGCAGCAGCTAGTTGCCATAACCCAGATATCCTCATCTTCAGGCAGCGGTCCAGTTTTCAATAATGGTGGTCTCTGCAGCGGTTTCACCATGAGATCACCGCGGGTCCCCCCCTCCCGACGCTATTCCGTGCCCTACGCCGCTTACCGGATTTGGTCCCCTCTTGTGCTGGGTATGGAGACGAGTGAGGGGGAAGATGGCCCCCACCCGTCTATATACCATAGCAGGGCGGAAACGATGTCAAAACTTCACTTCCGCCCATAGCTCTTAAAGGGCCATTTTTTTGTCATTTTTTCAAATGACAATTTTTTTTTTTTTTATATATTGCATTTTAGTCCAAATATGAGATCTGAGGTCTTTTTGACCCCAGATCTCATATTTAAGAGGACCTGTCATGCTTTTTTCTATTACAAGGGATGCTTACATTCCTTGTAATAGGAATAAAAGTGATAATTTTTTCTCGTGTGATGGGGACCTCTGACATGAGTGGGTGCTGCTACTTAAAAAAAAAATAAACTACCAATGACGTCCAACAAAACAGTATTGTGTGAGCGCTCTATATTCTCATTCCTCACCTCCATTCTCCATATGTCCCTTTGGAAAATTCCCTAGGGGCTGTTGACTGCATCACTGGCGCCCTTGTAAATTCTTCACAGAAAGAGGATATCCACCTCATAGAAGGCCCCCGAGTGTCACCAGGTCAGGACATCTCCAGGATGGTGACACAAAAATAAATTAAAGCCTGTAAGAGGATCAAACTCTTACCCATTCTATTCAAAATGGAAAGGTTTGGCTGGAGTTTTACTTTTCCTATTCAACAGGGTATGTATCTCTTTAAATGGAGCAGCCACTACAGGGTTAATTTAATCAACTCCATTAGAAATGATCAAAAGCTGTTCCCTTCTCTTCATGGCGAGCCCCTGTGATTACATTACACTTTCATAGTGCGCCTCTCCGCCAGCCACATTTGAACCGATGCCAACGAGCGCAATGTAATTAGCAATCATGATTGAGTCATTGTACTGAAATAGCAACGGCTCTGTCAATCCTTATTGTGACTAGCAGAAATACAAAAAATGGTTTTCCTTTCTGGATCGTAAATAGATTAATTTTTTTTTACTGCAAAGTACATTTCAAAGTCGTGGGGACACTGAAAAGCCTTTGTTGTAAATATCTTGAAAATAAACACATACTTCAAAAAAAAAAAAAAAAAGAGAAGAAGAAGAAAGAAGAAGAAAGAAGAAGAAAGAAGAAGAAAGAAGAAGAAGAAAGAAGAAGAAAGAAGAAGAAGAAAGAAGAAGAAGAAAGAAGAAGAAGAAAGAAGAAGAAGAAGAAAGAAGAAGAAGAAAGAAGAAGAAAGAAGAAGAAGAAAGAAGAAGAAAGAAGAAGAAGAAAGAAGAAGAAAGAAGAAGAAAGAAGAAGAAGAAAGAAGAAGAAAGAAGAAGAGAGATAGAGTGCCAAGCCAATATCAGAGATTAGTGATGTCACCGGTCTTCAGTGACTGGATAGGCTGTACTCTCAGTGATGTCTCTAGTGACTGAGTATGCAGTAGGGCTGGGAAAAAAAAATAAAAAATCGATTTGATAGGTCAAATCGATTCATATCTACTTTTCCCCCCCAGGACCGGCGCCAAGAATCCTCCTATTAGACCCTCACAAACGACCCTCTTGTCTTGATAGCCTCTCCGGGTGTGCAGGGGGCCGCGGCCCCGCCTAAAAACTCCTGCCCGCAGCTCCTCAGGACCAGCGCGGTGTCCTTTTAAAAAAAAAAAAAAAAAAAAAAAAAAAATCGATTTGAATCTTAAATCGAGTTTTTTTATAAATAAAAAATAAAATAAATAAATCTCAGTTTTTAGGGGAAAAAATAATCACCCAGCTGTAGTATGCAGCCTATCCAGCAGTGGCGGCTGGTGCTCAAAATGCAAACAAACTGAAAAATTCGGGAAAAAATAAAAATTAATAATAAATTGAAGCCTCACTGTGCCCATCAAATGCAGCCACTGTGGCCGCCCGCCCGTCGTCTGACCGGCACTTACCCCATCTTGGTGGCGGGTCAGGCAGCTGGTGAAGGTGGCGAGTTGTGGGATGTGCAGTGGCTTCTGTGTCAGCCATGCTTTTCCTCCTGCTAGGCGTCCAATAGGAGCGCCTGTCCTTTCAGCCAGCCAATCAGGCGACTGGTATTAGACCCGCGCTGCATGATTGGCGGAGAGGCGGTTCAGTGCTAGAAAAGGGAATATTCAATATACACACGGGCCAAATGTCGGCCATTTTTTTCTTTAACTGGCCATTGTCTCCTGACATTCGGCCTGTGTGTACTGGGCTTAACACCTAGGGGAGTTTGGAGGCAGGGGAAAAAAAAATAAAGTTTGGCTGGTATTTTTCCAGCCAGATTATATATTTAATTTATCATATGATTTAGTCATCAGATCTGCATTCAGGATTTAGATGCCATAAGGGCAAAGAAGGAGGAAGAAAAAAAAAAAAAAAGAAGAAGAAGTATTTAAAAAAGGCCTTATGACTTCATGATAGCAAAAATAACAGATCTTAAAATATATCATAAGCCTGACACTGATGCAATATTCAGTCATTTCAGATGCCAGTAAAAAGAAAGGAAAGAAAAAAGAAAAAGCTGGTTATACAATTTGTGCAAGAAAATTGGGTATGTGACATGGCACAAACCAATAAGGAAGCAGCAATATCAAACATGATCTTTTAGAAAACCAATGCAAGCACAGGTAGCACATGCAAACTATGCAGATGGTGTCTTGGCCAGGATTCAGGGCAGTGCTGCAAGGCAGAAGTGCTAACCACTTGTATTTATGTCCATCCGGTCCTCCCATTTACACAGCTCTGCCCCACAGTCTAACATGAAGACCTGATCCTTCTCTGCTGCAATATCACTTTCACGTGTCCTCCCTTTGCCTGATCTGTGAATAGTGAGGGGGGGGGGGGGGGCGCAACACACCTATGAGCTCATCTCTCCATCACTCTACTCTCTTCTACTATCAACATGCTTCTTGTACTGCAGCATACCCGTCTGGCATCTTGTACCGCTTCTCCCTCCCATATTCTAAGCTCCTTATTAATTTGTGTCCTCTATAGTCATCAATCAAATCATTGCTGGGGCATTTTGCATGATATATCCATATTTGTATCAGGTTTACATTAAAGAATTCCCGGCATCCCAATGGCAACATCTGACCTACGGTATTGCACTCTGTTCCTGTTATCTATCATATCACATGGGCACCGAGGACCCTGGGGCTCATCTATTATGCATATTGACAATTTTTTTTTTTTTTTTCGTTCACCATCCACGTTAATTAACTCCACGGCACAGCAAACATCCAGAACTGCGAATACAAACACACCCTGCAGCAGCAAACATTTATGGAGATGGCAATTTCATGTGCATAAATGGCATTTGTAGAGATTAGAAACCAACAGGAGGGTTAAGCAAGGACTGGCATGACCAGAATGAAAATGAAGAAATTAAAGAGAGGCCGCCGTTCCAATCAGCTGATATTTTGGAGCTTCCTGACAAAAATTTTGATTTTAATTAAATCCAGTTAAAGGCCTACTCCAGGAGGGAAAGAAAAAAAAACAAAAAAAAAAAACTCCACGATAAAAACAGTTGAAACGCAAACTAACAATTTTATCCACTATGTTTGTGTAGCGATACCCCCAAACTAAGAGAGCCGCTGGTTTTGTTTTGGGCCCTGTACACAGCACAGCCAACCCCCGGCAATTTACTCAGCCCTCCTCTGGCACAGCTAGTCTAGGGGTGGTATATATGTATGGCTCTATACCAGTTCCTAAACAATCCCACAATAATCCAAACAGTTGTGAAATATAATAAGGGACAGCAAATACCAGAATGATTAACTGTAATAGGTTTACTTGTATATAAAGGGTAACTGTCAATACCATATAACACATACATGCAGAGCCCTGCAGCAATAATAACACTAGACAACTATAGTGCACATATAGTTCTGCCACACACTGATATATAGCTATTTCCCTGTGAGCAATATGGCGCTCAGCAATGCTATAAACTCCCAGTCAGGCCTGACTCATTAAAGCTCAGTCTTTAAGTGCGGAATCTTCGCATGCAAGATGATCGGTGGTGCACATACAGGAACAATGATTTGTAATCCAACAGTGGTCTATGGCAATAGAAGCAACTCCCGGAGACTATGTAACTCAGTTCCGCAACTAGTCTCCTGTCAGGAAAGCAAGTATAACACGATAGGCCAAGGAAGTCAATAGATAATACAAATGACGGCGCAAAAGGAAGGAACAAAAACCTTAACTGATAAAAATAAAAATAAATCGAATGGAAATCAATAGGGTTTAAAATATGAAAGTCTCTCTCTTAGGAACTCCATATAATGCTTTTCCGAGGAAAATGCGGAAGCATTGAAACGCGTCATCAGTCATCGCCTGCTATTGACGTCACGTCCGGTTGCCGAAGCTGACTGCGCTCCAGCGTGAACCGCACGCCGTACGCCGTGGGGAACTGATGTCCACACCGGTATAGAGGGACAGCTCTTCTTGCATTTACCGCTCTTCTGCTATCTCCCCATCGCTGCAGCAACATTATAGTGCACTACTTGTTCATCTTGGCAGTATTCCACCACTGGGAGACTACAGATACACGGATTGACTCATGCCCTCCGCAGACAACTTAGAAAGATATTCATGCCTGTACCCCACTTCCATCCTGTGAGTAGCCATTTGGCTGTTATTTTTATCTTTTCTAAAATAAATTTCTAACATACTGCACTTAGTAGGCGCATTGTTTTTTCTTTTTCAAGGAAGTCAATAGGCCTAATAAAGTACTCGGTTATAGATGTGAGCAAGTGCTCTCTCACCCCTCCGGACTCGATCCCAGTCCGGAACTCCCACCGCTGTGTCTCCTCACACAGGCTCTGCCTCAGCCGGGTCTCTGTTCCAAATGACGTCCGCGAAGCAGGTAGATGTCAGATGCCGCACAGGCTCCGCAGTGAGGTGGAAGGATCTCTAAAAGTTCGCAAGGCCCAGGCCTCAGGGCCTTGCACTCACAGCAGGTCCGCACAGGAAGTCCTCTTGCCAGCCATGCAGTGTCCAAAGAGGCCGGGCTTAGCCTCGCCCTCCCCTTTTATACCCCACCCATGAGTCTGTGCGGCAGCCCAATGCACCCTGGGTGCCAAACGGGGTTCTGGGTAACGTAGTCCATGGGGCCTCAACGGAGACCCCACTACATTTGTAAAGTTTTCAAGCTCTTAGATCAGACCACCTGCGTTTTATGGCAGGGCCTACTCTTATCTGTGCCCAAAGTTCCATAATCATGGCACCACTACCTGCACTGCTAATGAATATCATACCAACACCCTCCCTGAGCTCTTTTCCACCTTAGTAACACACCCAAGTAATAACACTTCTGCCTAAAGCTTGATGCCCAACTGCTGGTTGGAAAGACCCTTCCCTGGAGCACCCTCCCACTGACCCCAAATGATGGGAGCACCAGTCCCTCCACTGACCCCAAATGATGGGGGCACCAGTCCCTCCACTGACCTTAATGGGGCACTATATCTCCCCCTAACACTAAAGATTGGGCATTGTTTACCCCCACTAATGCCAGGACATTTTCTATTCCCACTGGCCACACTCCGGCACCCTAAAGTCTAGAGAACAGCAAACTGGCCCTTTGTGTAGAAAGTTTGGAGACCCTTGGTTAAGAGTATCAAAAAAAGCCAAAATGCATTTTGGGGGAAAGGCCACCCCCCCTCCTCAGGGCTTGAGCAGTGCATGTTAATAGAATCACAGTGAGATGCAACAGAAGACCTATGCAAGGGCTTGATAAAGGCTTCTAAATGAGAAAAACGTATCATATTTTATGCAGACCTCATTATTAGGATAAATTTAAAAGATTTCAAAAAGGACCTTAAGGCGATATGAACTTTTGCACTAGGTGTTCCTCAATGTTCTATCATCCGCTGAACGCTCTGTCATGATCAGAGAGGTAGAAGCTTAGGACCAGAACAAGGTCCACCACACCATTCCTTCATTATGGATAGGTACCTTTTAAAGGAAGACACACTCCATCAGAACAGAGCCTCACTTCCATTGGTCCAGTGCCATCCCACAGCAGACATTATATGGCGTCATCTTCGGTGTGGTCACATAACATCATGGCGCTTCCTACAAGGTCAGTCCACCATGATAGGTTGATGAGAACTTCAATTGTTGTTCCCTGCATCATTCCACTGTGAGCCCAGGATGTCTTGATGAAGCAGCTCTTGGGCGTGTGTCCTCGACAACCTGGGTGTCATTTCAGGAGGACAGTGTTGCCAACCGCCCGTTAATTTACGGGTAGCCCGTAAATTTAAGCCCATTTTCGGGCTGCCTGTAAATGTCTGTTACGGGCACCACTGCCCGTAAAAAAAGATGGCCGCGAGCCGACCATGCAACTGCGCATGTGCTGTTCTGCCGAATAAGTTCCCCCCGATGGATAAGTTCCTCCCAGTACTGCGCAGGTGTGAACTGAGCTCCGAAAATAGCCGAACATGTAGAGCTGAGAGTCAGCTCTAGACGGCGCCTGCGCAATTAAATAGTTATTACAGCAGGTCCAGGGCGACGTGGACCTCGCTGTAAGTGGCCAGTCGGCCTCATTTCGCTCAGACGGCTCCCTTCGCTCACACAGTCTCCTGGCTTTTTTTTATCATCTCCATGTCCACGGGGATGGTAAAGAAAGAGCCTGGATGTCAGAAGTGTAGCAATTTGGTGTGCGCAGGCGCCGTCTAGAGCCGATTCTCAACTCTACATGTTCGGCTATTTTCGGAGGCTCAGTTCATGCCTGCGCAGTACAGGGGGGTCCTTATCCGCCGGGGGAACTTTTTAGGCAAGACACCGGCCTGGCTCAGTAAAGCTCGTACACGCCCGGGCAGCGCCTGGCGGCATTTTTGAATATAAGCCAGTTGTCTTGTCTGTGCCGGTTTAGTGCACTCGCCACAGCAGTCAGCCGAGGAGGGGGTGAGGAGACAGGAGCGTGACACTGTGTGTGTGGGGGACTGATAATGTAAGGGGGCACTGATATAAAGGTTCCCCCTACCCATACCCATATTAGTAACCCCCTCTTTACCTTAGTGTATTCACATTGCGAAAGGTGGTCTCTAGTCACCAGAGCCCCCCCTTACATCAGAGTTCCCCCTTAGATCATGATCGCCAGCGTTCCCCTTTACATCAGAGTTCCCTTTCACTGTAAGGGGGAATCCTGCAGACTCTGATGTAAGGGGGAACTCTGTGCTGGCTGGGTTATAAGTAACCTGACCTTCATGTCAATAGAGAAATATGTTTTTTGACTTTTGTTTAACTTAAACACATTGCTAATAACACTAGCTATGCGTTTATAGTTTAAATATTGATATTTGCACTGTTTAGCACTGACATTTTTTAATTTTAGGTCCATTTTTTTGCAGTGGCAGTAAAATAAATTGTGGCTCCATCAGTAAATTTCACGATTTTTGTCAGTAAAAAGAAAACCGGTGTCGTTTGTAAATGTTGGCATCCTGCCAGTAAACTTCACTTCGGGGGGTTGGCAACACTGGAGGAGGAGCAGCAAATGGACCTGAGGACAAGGAGTACAACGCTTGACCACGAAGAGGGCAAGGGCTGTTCGCCAAATAGATTCAATCATCTTGGTTAGTAAAACACCAAATTAGTAAGAAAATAAATATTTGTTCCAATCCTGTTAGTACACGGTTCGGCCTATTCCCACAACAATAGCTGCGAGTACTAAATTAGCTCTTGCTTTTAGTGCTAAATTATCCAAAGCGATTTCCCCAACAAAAGAATGTATTCTAAGTGATTTACCCCCCTTGGCAGCAAAACCCCAAACACCAAAATAAACAGCTGCGACTGAATGCTAATAGCCGCAAATTAACTGCGTTCTCTTGAATATTTAACACCCTCAAGAATATGAATTGTGGATTAAAAATAAATAAAAATAAAATAAGTAAGCAGACATTTGAATATTTAAAGTCAATAATTGCAACCTGTGCATAAGTAGGAAGCATTCCAACTTCAGCAATTAGTCAAAGTTCTGACTGTCTAATAAAAAAATAAAAAATAAAAATTATAGAAAAAAAGAGAATAGCCTAATTATACATTAGATTGAAAATCAGGAAGAATGAAAATATTTTCCTGTCTCATTCAGTGTAAACAAGGAACAAATGAAAGCAGTACTCCAGTTTAATTAAAGAAGCAGAATGCCGCTTTATTACATGAAACATATTAAAGAAAAAAAAAAAAAAGAGAAGGAAGAAGGAAATAATATATGCTCACCTATTTTTTATGCACTGGCACATTTTATCTGGGTGATGGAAATTTGATTCATTGGTGATTATGAATAACGTTTTTGCATTAGAAGGCAGCCACTGGTGTATGTTAGGATAACAGCAGCGTAGACGTGGCAAATCACATTTTTTTATTGAATTGTCACACAGTGACAAAGTGGTTCTAAAAAGGCAGAAGTTTTAATTTTACCGTCATGCATTAAGGTTAAAAAACCCTTCTGCATGAAGCCCCAGTATGCCATTATACTTACCCGAGCCTGATCTCGATCCAGCAGTGTGCACGAAAGGAAAGGCTCTGTCTGCTCCCTCCCTCCTCATTGGCTCAGACACGGCAGAAACAGCCATTGTCCACTATCCTCCTTTAGCCACTTCCTGCCTAAATAAACACAATCCAATGTCAGCATCATTGCTCTGGAACAGCTTCCAGATGGTGGCAATGGTGGGCCATGCCTGCACAATGTGTTGGCATAGCCACTTGTAGTGTCCACCGCAAGTCTAGTCTCAACACCATGAGCACATTTGGGAGTTAGTGGTCACCCCATAACAGGAAGTGCCTGAACAAAGATATCCACGATAGGATCACAAGGAATCCTTTAAAAATTGAAGATACACAATAAATACTTATTTCAAGAACAAATTAAAGCTTATTCAACTTAAAGTGGTTGTAAAGGTTCATTTTTTTATTTTTTTTTTTAAACTAACATGTCATACTTACCTCCACTGTGCAGTTCTTTTTGCACAGAGTGGCGCCGAACCTCCTGTTCTGGGGTCCCACGGCGGCTCTCTCGGCTCCTCCCTACAATAGCTAACCCCCTCTTGGAAGCGCTCTCCCGAGGGGGGTTACCTTGCAGGCGCTCTCCTGTCTCAAACTCAGCGTCCATAGACAGAGTGTATGACTCGGTCCCGCCCCCCCCAGCGGCCGCGTCATAGGATTTGATTGACAGCAGCAGGAGCCAATGGCTGCGCTGCTATCAATCTATCCAATCAACGCCGAGACTCCGTGGAGAAGAGGATGCCGGGGACGAGCCGAGCAGGTGAACGGGCTCAGGCAAGTAAAATGGGGGAGACTGGGGGGGCCCGTGATTGGCAGGTGTTTTTTCACCTTAATGCATAGGATGCATTAAGGTGAAAAAACACGAACCTTTACAACCCCTTTAAAGTGGACCTAAAATGATTATACAAGTCAAAAAGCAAGACATTTGTAAGCCAGTTTCCCCAAAAACATCCAGCGTTTTTCTTTCTACCGTTTTTAAATCCCATGTACACGGACATTACTCCATCAGCCCCCATATTGCTTGGCCACTATTTTGGTAGACCCCTCGAAACAAATATGTCCATATCCAGCCCAAATACATTTTAATCAGAGCGATAACCGAGAGAAAAAACAAAAAAAAACCCACACAACACACCCTATACTGTAATAATAATAATAATAATAATAATAATAATCTGTACACTGAAAAGAAGCACACCAAAAATCCACAAGGAATATACAGAACACAGCAAAAAGGAACAGAAGCATAATGGAGCAATTATAGGCTTGTGTCAACAAAAGAGCCCAAATTATCATGAACAGCAGACACTGTCATGAATGAGACGCGCAATATTAAATAGCAATTACCCAGCCTGCAAATGTTGAAGAATAAAATGCAACGTTAGGCGCCCACTCCGGTGATGGGAAGCTCAGTGTGAGGCAAGGCAGATATCAGTATTCATGAATAATCAGGATTATTATGCATCTGAGTGGAAATTAGTTACCTATGTTTCTCAAGTCATGTGACAGCCCCTACTATCGCAATGACAGGTGATATGCAATTATACACAGCGGAGGTAGCTAAAGGAGCAATCCTAGCCAACAAGTGAAAGCAATCCATGAATTCTTAACCTTAGCCACACAGTAGCTGTCCTAAAATTGGAGTTCACTCAACCTGCCTTAAAGCCCAACTCTTGGTCTAAATATTGGCCACCTGGAGGTGTTGGGGGAAGGAAAATAAATAATAAACCACACACACACACACACACACACACACACACACACCTGTAGTAATTCTTTAACACCACTAGATGTCCTCAGTCTGAGTACTAAGACTTCAAAGACTAAGGACTGACCCACCCTTGAGGAGCATAACCACACCTCCTGCACTTAGGCCCCTTTCACACTGGGGCGGTTTGCAGGCGCTATTTAGCTAAAAATAGCGCCTGCAAACCGAGCCTAAACAGCGGCTCCTTTCTCTCCAATGTGAAAGCCCTGAGGGCTTTCACACTGGAGCGGTGCGCTAGCAGGACGGTAAAAAAAGTCCTGCTAGCCGCATCTTTGGAGCGGTGAGAGGAGCGGTGTGTTTACCGCTCCTACACCGCTCCTTCCCATTGAAATGCATGGGATACCGCGGTAATACCGCCCGCAAACCGCGGCTGTAGCCGCGGTTTGCGGGTAGCATTAACCCTTTATTGGCCGCTAGCGGGGGTTAAAACCGCACCGCTAGCGGCCGAATAGCTCAACAATACTGACGTTATAGCGCCGCTAAAAATAGCGGCGCTATACCGCCACCGCCCCAGTGTGAAACCAGCCTTACATTGTAATGCTGCACAGTGTTAAATGCTAGCACCACTCTCTTCCTCTTTAAGGCTGGTTTCACACTGGGGCGGTGGCGGTATAGCGCTAAAAATAGCGGCGCTATAACAATCGGTATTGTTGAGCTATTCGGCCGCTAGCGGTGCGGTTTTAACCCCCGCTAGCGGCCAATAAAGGGTTAATACTACCCGCAAACCGTGGCTACAGCCGCGGTTTGCGGGCGGTATTACCGCGGTATCCCATGCATTTCAATGGGAAGGAGCGGTGTAGGAGCGGTAAACACACCGCTCCTCTCACCGCTCCAAAGATGCGGCTAGCAGGACTTTTTTTACCGTCCTGCTAGCGCACCGCTCCAGTGTGAAAGCCCTCAGGGCTTTCACATTGGAGAGAAAGGAGCCGCTGTTTAGGCTCGGTTTGCAGGCGCTATTTTTAGCTAAATAGCGCCTGCAAACCACCCCAGTGTGAAAGGGGCCTAAGAAGCAAGCAGAGAAGATCTGAACAGGAAGAGGACTCTGTAAAAACAAAGCAAAACGCAAAGCTGGGGTGAGCCGTGAGCCTGTGGGAAGCGATGGACTATAATTCCGAGATCCCTATAATTTACTTCACTCCCTATTCAGAGGGATTCTCCCAGGTTTCCTGGGAGCATACTTTGACATTTGTGCTATGCAACTTCAGCTTTACTTTCTTTCATCACAAATGCCATTGAAATGTCCAAGAACAGATTACATGACTGCCAGCACACCAGGCAACCAAGGGGTCCAGCAAGAGTCCGAAACATTGCATTTCTTTGCCGTGATGTGATCATTCTTCAATAGAAATAAAAGTTGTATTATCTAAGGATCAGTGGTGTACTGACAATTATGTACACTGTTCTGTACCGAGATCGGGGTTATGAGATGAGCTAAAGACCACACTCAGGAACCAGACATCCAACAGACCCAGAAGTGTTGGATGTACAGATCCTCCAAGCAGCCACAGCTTTTGAACATGAGGAAAGGGTGGCACAAGCAAGCATGGGCTATGTGGACGGGCTTTATGCTTGTGTCGATGGCATCAGTTTGAGATGCTTCTGGGAAGTTGACCAATGCATTTCAGATTCAGAATTTTTTTTTTAATCCCAAAAGGGAAAATTATTTACCTGCAGTTTACCCCTTTCTGATCAGATTTCAGGAAAGGGGTGGAGCGAATGCAAAACCCATAATTTTTATTTATTTTTTAAAGTGGTTGTAAACCACAGAAATAAAAACTGCAAGACAAAGGCATAATGAGCTAGTGTGCAAAGCATACTAGCTCATTAAGAAATACTCACCTTAGATCGAAGCCCCTTCAGCAGTCCAGGCACACTGCTCTGTTCGGAGACATGGATCCTGGAGTCATTTACGGGTATCGCGGGCTCCCGCACTGTGATTGGCCGAAGCCGTGATGACGTCACTCCCGTGCATGCGTGTGGGAGCCGCCAGTAACGACATCAGCTGAGGCAGCAGCACGAACGAGACGTTGCTTCAGTACTCATGTGCTGATGATGTTGGCACATGCTGATACAGGGGATATCTCCTAAACCGTGTAGGTTTAGGAGATATCCATGGTAGCTACTTTTTTTCCTCCATAACGGGTCCTATAATTATCTTTTGATCATAAATAGCATGTATGTGGATGATTGAATTGTCTGTGGTAGCTACCACCATTTGGTTCAGAATATTTTTTTTATCATTTTCCTCCTCCCAAAAAAAAAAAAAAAAAACTTGGGTGCATCTTATGGTCAAGTACGTCTTATGGAGCGAAAAATACGATAAGCACTGGCCGGGTCCTGAGGCCTGGCAGACAAAAATTGCCCCGGACTAAAGCCTTATTATAGGCTTACCTGTAGTGAAAAGTGGTCTGTAAGGGTTTACAACACTAAATCCTCCTATTCTTTTCAGCCAAGGAAGCTGCCACCTTCGCCTCTGATCTGTAGTTGGCATGGTGCTGCACATGTGATCACTTATGACTCCAGCCAAATTGGACTGAGTGCACAAGCAAAACGTGACAATGGTTATTCACAGCATGCTTTGAATGTAACCATTTTGTGGAAACCATTTTATTTTGTTGGGTTTAGTTCTGCTTTAAGGTGATACAAAAGTCTTGTTTTTTTTTGTTGTTTAAATATAACAAATATGTTATACTCACCTGCTCTGTGTAATGGCTTTGCATGGAGCAGCCCCGATCCTCCTCTTCTTGGGTCCCTCTCTTGTGCCGAGTACCCCCACAGCAAGCAGATCGCTATGAGGGCACCCAAGCCAAGCCACTGCACTATGTGTTCATTCAAACATGGAGCCGTGTTTCTTGTGATGAGAAAAAAAAAACACACACACACACACACACACACACACACACACACACACACACACACACACACACAGCCGTGGCTTGGCCCCGCCCCTCTCTCTCCTCATGACTCAAACCTGCTGGAGTTATGGGGGCTTGGCAGGTTGGTACCGGCTGGAACAAAAACCGGGGCACCTGCAGGCAGCTGGGGCACAGCAGTAATTCCCCCGGGAAAGCTGGAAGAGCCCATTACCTTCTGATCTGAACATTGTACTTTGTCTGGCCATAGGCTGCGAAGGCAGAAGGTCCACGGTGCCTGTGTCCCCCTGGGAATGGTCATCCTAGGGGTGCACTTAGTAACACTTGGGTGTGGGACCTTACTGTGTGAATGGAACACATGGTCACAGCAATAAATTGCTTTCTTTCTGCACTGAGCCTCATGGGCTGGGCATTTTGGCTAAAGTCCGGGGGAATTTTTGTCTACCAGGACTCAGGGATTGGCCAGTGCTTACCGTATTTTTCGCTCCATAAGACACACCTGGCCATAAGATGCACCTACGTTTTAGATGAGGAAAAAAGGAAAAAAAATATTCAGAACCAAATGGTGGTAGCTACCACAGACAATTCAATCATCCACATACATGCCATTTAAGATAAAGATAGATGATAGGACCTGCTATGGATGAAAAAAGTCACAGACCCAATAGAGAGGTTGCTCAGTAATGTGGTCAAGGAAATAATCCACGGGGTCAATAGTGATAGAACTGATCAGCAACAAGTAGCACGCAAGTGTGAAATAAAGCCCGGCACACTCCCAGGATGTTTGCAAAGTTCACTCATCACAAGACCGTTGGGGCTATTATGGAACGCAAGTTAAGAACATTGCCTGGGATAGGTGTGGGTCCCTGGGAAAGGAACAATGGTGTATGCCAACATGGCCTCCAATATGGTATTGCCATATGAAGCAGAGACTGGGGGGAGAAGTCCCGGTCCCAGCACATAAAAAACACTGCGCTGACTGCTATGGTGGACTCAATCGCGGCTGGGTGCAATGGGGCATATTTGGCAAGGTAACACGGAAAGCACAATGAAGGTATTTCCCCGGTGGGGGATGATAGTTCTTGTGTGTCTCACCAATTCGCCCGGGCTTCACAGGGGGAGGCAAGCTACGTCTGGCACAACATGTTCCAACTTCCATGCGTGCCATAATGCAGCCGTTTCCGGGTATGGTTTCCCAGGGATCGCTGGATGTCCATGTCCTCCTCTCTTCTGCCACAGAGAAGCCAAACGGTGGCCCGGTATTGTAACTCCCCCCCCCCCCTATTTATTTTCTCTCCCACTGTCTGACTATTCACTTTTGTGTGTTTTTTCAATGGATGAAAGGTGTGAGTCCTCTGGCTCACCCTGGAGTCTAGGGGGGAGGATGTGTGGCCCTCAGGCTTCTTCCCTTCCCTGCCTCTGAGGGGGTGGTCTCTTCATGAGAACTTCTTTGACCTAGTATTATAGCTTGGCTTCGGCTATCCTAGGAGAACAGGGTCTGCCAGGCCTTCTGGCTAGGCAGACCATGTAAACCCATGTCCCCGTCAGGAGTTTTACACCCTGGGGGTTAGGGTAGAAGTCCTACTCCTTCATGGGGTGGGGTAAGTATCCCTGAATGAGTTTTCAAAAATTGCCTAAAGGCAGACAGTGTAGGAGCTGACCGGTCCATACTGGGTTAGGGAGTTCCAGAGGATGGGAGAGATTCTAGGGAAGCCCTGAAGATGAGCATGGGAAGAGGAGGAGACTACAGAGCTACAGAGCAAGGAGGTCTTGGGGAGGAGCGGAGAGGACAGTTTGGCCAATATCTCAAAATGCGGTTGGTGATGTAGTTGGGGGCAGAGTTATGCATGGCTTTGTAGGTTGTGGATGGTATTTTGAATTTTATACGCTGGGCTAGTGTAAGCCAGTGAAGGGATTGGTAGAGCTCCTGATCATTCGACCACTGATTGGTGGTCACAGCGCTCATGATCAGGAGCCCCTCGTAAAATGGTGACTTGGAGCAGTCAGTGACCGCTCAGTCAGTGAGCTGGGAGCACGCTTTCAGCACAGAACAGCAATGCATCATGAACGAATAGGTGTGGCACATAGTCATTAATGCGATAGGTGGTCGGCGAGGGATTAAACGTTAAGTTCAATCAAGTATCCCTATAGACTGTAGATAAAGGTGATGTCACAGCCAATTGTGAGCTCGGTGTGGCAGTGTGTTCATCTGGGACTGTGAACTGGAACATCGCCGCTGTCCGCAGAGACAAAAGTGAAGCATCAGCTCCCCTAGTAACAGAGCTATGCTCAGAAGAGACACAACAAGGCCATTATCAGCAACATAAACATTCCACGCCGCGCCCTGTGCACCGAGGAAACAAACTCAGGCAGCCCGGTACTTAATAGGATTGCACACTGTTTAATTATAGACAAGCCAGCTAAAGCCTGCCATTCAAACAGATCAGCTTACTGTTTGCTACATGATAACCGAACATAAAGAACAACCTTCTATTTTACCAGCACGAGTGTCAATCCAAATCCATAAACAATCAGCCCTGAGCCAACTTAAAGACGAACTCCGATAAACACCGCTAAATACAAGACAGAAGAACAGGCTTTATATTTCCCCTTTAAAGGGTCCCGGTCATTAGAAAAGCATGGGGGCTGCCATCGCTGACCACTCCTTTGACACATACGCCGCCAACACATTTCTTTGCCATTTTTTTTTTTTTTTTAAATGCACATTTTAGGTCTAAAGATTAGTTAAAACTCCCAAACATTTTCTGAAAGCAGAGACCCTGAAGAATAAAAATGGTCACAGTTGCACATCAAACTGCAATTATTTAGCAAACCATCCCCCCCCCCCCATAGAAAATACACCAAGACCCCTTTCACACTGGGGTGCTTTTCAGGCGTTTTAGCGCTAAAGATAGTGCCTGTAAAGCGCCTCTCAAGCCACCCCAGTGTGAAAGCCTGAGTGCTTTCACAATGGGGCGGTGTGCTTGCAGGACAGGAAAAAAAGTCCTGCACCACTCCTTAAAATGAACAGGCATCGCTGCCGGGCACTATTAACCCTTTCCTCAGCCGCTAGCTGAGGGTTAAAAGCCCCCCGCTAGTGGCCGACAAGCGATGCTATAACAGCGGTAAAGCGTCGCTAAAACTAGCGGCGCTTTACCACTAACAGACCCGCCGCTCCAGTGTGAAAGGGGTCTAAAAAGGTAATTTCGGTGCACACAACACAATTAACCAATTGTTAGGGGGGAAAAAAGAAAAAAAGAAGCTTGGTCAGCTTCTTTCCTGGCTAGAAAGGCCAGGGAATGACATCACATCTTTTTTTGGGCGACAAGCTTCACATAATGCGTGTTGCCACAATTTATCGTGCGAGAAACGAAAATGAATGGCATCTCAAAATGTGCATTTTGTCATTCACACCTCTCAGCGCTTTGAAATCGCAAGCAGAATTGTGGCAAATCTGCCTGCAATTCAAAACGCGGAGGTGTGAATGTAGCCTTAGAGGTGTGTAGGAACGTAGCCACCCTCTCTTGCTTACTGTATGGATTATGGGATTTGTAGTGCACATAGAGCAGTGTTCATGCCTGCAACTAAGGTTCCAAACAGCCCTTGCTGCTCCTCTGAAAAGTGATCTGTGTTGCCTCCTCCACACCACCCGATTTAATCCTGTAAATGCCACACCACCATGCCGCAACTGCACCCACTGAATGCAACGCGCTGTTTAATTTTTGCCATGGCATGTATACAGCCCTGAGCGGCCACATGTCTGGTTGGAGGTTTTGCTCTCCGCCCAACCCCCCGGCCCCTGGCTGCACTGATGAACGAATCCTAAATAAAAAAATAAAAAAAGTGAATACAGGGTCATTAATCACTTGCCATCCGGGCCAATTCGGACATTCATACATGTAAAAATAAGCATTTTTGTAGCTAGAAAATTACTTTGCTTTGAGAAAATATATATTATGGGTTCAAAGTTCCTGGAGAATAAAATGGTGGGTGTTGCAAACCTTTCGCCTTTGTCCTTCAAAGCAGCCGATCAGACCAAGATTTGCTTTCTTGATCGACTTCTTTAGACCCCTTTCACACTGAGGCGGTTTTCAGGAGCTTTAGCGCTAGAAATAGTCTCTGAAAAGCGCCTGAAAACCACCTCCAATTCATTGAAGTGTGTATTTTCCCACTGGGGCGGTGCGCTTGTGGGACATTACAAAAAGTCCTGCAAGCAGCATCTTTGGAGGCGGGTGGGGAGCGCTGTAAATAGCGCTCCCAAAATGCCCTTCCTATTGCAATGAATGGGCAGCGCCTCCAAAGCACCTTATAAACGCTTTGAAAGCACGCAAAACAGGAAATAGGAACATCGGGTCCTTTCACTTTCCACAGTGCATCCAATACAATTGGTTGCATTGGTCCCAGGCTCCCCGGGTGGGATGGGAGAGCCCACTAAATTTGTCAGTGGGCAGGGGTGGGGGCGACCCCCTTCAGCCACCTGTAAAAGTGATTGGGCAGCAGTATATCCACTCAGATCATTTATACAAGAAATGACAGCTGAAAAAAAAATTTAAATCTGGATCAAGGCTACAGCTATCATCGCCACTTCCCGAGGACACATAGATCTATCTATATCTCTATCAGGAAGTGATTAAAGTGTCACTAAACCCAAACCACATAAAACTATCAATAAATTGTGTATTACAGGACCAGGTAACTCAGCCACTATAAGATGAGTTTTCTGTATAAAAAGCTCTGCACATGCTCAGTTTTCAGCAGGTTTCTATACTGAGCTTTTTTTTTACTATAGAGCCTGCAGACAGGCTGGGAACGTGCTGGGTCATGTGACAGCTGTATAATAATTAGGAAAAAATAGGATTTTTTACTCACCGTAAAATCCTTTTCTCTGAGTCCATGGACCGACACAGCTTCTCTATTGACAAAGTGGGTATTATCCGTTAATTAGGAGTGACTAGGCAGAAAAACTTGTAAAAAGTGTTGCATCACACCTTCTACAGTACCGGACCCTCTGGGTATACCCTCTCAGTCTGCATCTTCGCAGATCAGTTCGTCAAAAAGCAGTACAAACTTAAAAAGGAGCGGTGGGTGCTGTGTTGGTCCATGGACTCAGAGAAAAGGATTTTACGGTGAGTAAAAAATCCTATTTACTCTTTCGTCCATGGACCGACACAGCTTCTGAGTGAGTGAGTGAAAAACTTGTATAGCACTAACAAATGCGAACTAAATCGCCTCAAGGCGCTTAGCATCCAGTAGCTTCATGATCCATCAGAAGAGGTGGGTCTTAAGTTTTTTCCTAAAGGCCCGATGGTTTTCTTCCATACGGATATCCGTGGGTAGCGCGTTCCATAGCCGTGGTCCTTGGACTGCAAATCTTCGTTCTCCCTTTGATTTGTAGCGAAATTTGGGGATGTGAAGGAGGTTTTGGTTTGTTGATCGGAGACTGCGTTTGGGGTTGTAATGCTTTATCTTCTCGCATAAATATTGCGGAGCGATTCCTTGTGTGCACTTGTGGGTGAGGCAGAGGGTCTTGAATGTGACCCGATCCTTTACGGCTAACCAATGAAGGGTCCTCAGTGCAGGGGTGATGGATTCCCAGGGTTTTTTTCCTGTTATCAGTCTGGCTGCCGTGTTTTGGACGACTTGTAGGCGTGACATTTGGTATTTGGGTAGTCCGAGGTAGAGGGAGTTTGCATAGTCGAGCTGGGAGTTGATAATTGATCCAACTACTACTGCTGTGTCCTCTTCTGGGATGAAGGGAATGAGTCTACGCAGCAGGCGGAGGAGATAATGAGATCCGCTGATTACTGATCCTATTTGAGCGTCCATCGACATCTCCGAGTCAAAGATGACTCCGAGACTTTTGACTTTGGTGCTCGGGGTGATGGTCTGTCCGAGAATGGTGGGTGGTGTCCAAGAGGTTTTAGTTTTTGTCTTTCGGTTAGCGTGGAGGAGAAGCAGTTCTGTTTTGGATCCGTTGAGTTTAAGTGAACTCTCAGTCATCCAATCATCGATCAATGTGAGGCACTTTTCCAATCCGTGATATTGGTCTTTTTTTCCAGTGATACGAAAGTAGAGTTGGGTGTCGTCCGCGTATGAGTGGTAGCATAAGTCCTGTTTGCTAATGATTTTTAGGAGTGGGCGGAGGTAGATGTTAAAGAGAAGGGGTGACAGTGGTGATCCTTGAGGGACTCCGCAAGAAATTGCACGAGTTTCAGAGGTGAAGGCACCTAATTTCACTGTCTGAGAACGATTCTCAAGAAAGGAAGCGAACCAAGGAAGGTCAGGGTCTGCGACTCCTGCTACTTCTTTAAGCCGAATGAGTAGAGTTTTGTGGTCTACTGTGTCGAACGCTGCACTGAGGTCTAGCAGCACCAGGAGACATGATTCTCCGTCATCTGCGGCTTTGAGGACGTCATCCCATATTTTGAGAAGTGCCGTTTCTGTGCCATGGCCTGGGCGGAAGCCTGATTGTAGTGGATCCAAGAGTTTGTAAGTGTCCAAATGGCCTTGTAGCTGTTGTACTACCGCTTTCTCCATGATCTTGGAAATGGTGTTGAGGCTTGTTACCGGTCTGCGGTAATTTGGGTCCTTAGGGTCAAGATTGGGTTTCTTTAGGAGGGGTTTGATTATACCTTGCTTGAGGGAGTTCGGAACCAAACCTTCTTTGAATGATAGATTTACGATGTGTGTAATGGTAGGAGCTAAAATGTCGGTACATTCTTTCAGGAGTTTTGTGGGAATTATGTCATTTGACGATGTAGTGTCTCTGAGGCTTCTGATGATGTTTTTGGTGGTGTCAATGGTGATCGGGACCAACGAAAATTTTGCTAGTTGTATAATGTTCGTATTGATTTTCTCCGTTTGCTTTGGCTGTGTGAAGTTGGTTGTTTTTTTCTGTTGAATTATTTCCCGAATATTTTCGATTTTGTCGATAAAAAAATCCGATAGCTCATTGCAGAACTCTTGGGTTTCGTTTGCTGGAGGCTCTAGACAGGTAGGATTCATGGTCCGAGTGACTAGTTTGAAGAGTTCACGAGGCCGGTTTAGGGCTTTTTTTATGGCGTTTGAGAAATGTTCCTTTTTTGCTTTAAAAATTGCTTTGTGATATTTCTTAGTGAGTGCTTTGTAGTTTGTGTGGTTTTCCTCCGTTGGGTTTCTTCTCCAGGCTCCTTCAGCTCTTCTGCGTTCTTGCTTCAGTAGCTAAGAGTGTCACTAAACCAGCCCGAGTTGTTTTTACGGATGTGTGCTCTGCGTCTCGGAGCGACTGTGTCCGCTGTTTGTAGTAATATTTTGTTTAAGGAGTTGAGTGTTTGTTCCGTTGAGCGGTTATGCTTTAGCGTTCCTATTTTTTTTGATAGAGTGGTTTTGAAAAGTTTTGAGTGTAGTTTCTTCTGAGATCTTGTCCAGTATGTTTTTGTTGAGTCTTCCGGTTTTTGGGAGATGGTGCTGGTGGTAAATTTGAATTTGATAGCGTGGTGGTCCGTCCATGGTAACGGCATGTTGTCCAGTATGTTGATGTCCATATTTTGTTTGAAGATGAGGTCAAGAATGTGACCCGATCCATGCGTGGGTGCATTTATCAGTTGCTGCAACCCTAGTTCTTCCCATTGGTTGATACAGGCAGTGGTGATGGGGTCCTGAGTGGCGTTAGCCCAGAGGTTAAAGTCCCCGAGTAGTAAAAACTTTTTGGTTTTTAAAGTGTATGTCGAGAAGAATTCGGTGAAGGGTGTGAGGAGATTTGTCTTCGGTCCTGGTGGTCTGTAGCATAGCAGTATGTGAATGGTGTCATGGGGTGTTGTTTGGAGTTGCAGGGTGAGTGTTTCCATGAATGGCAATGAGTTCTGTAGGGTTGGTTTGGTAAGAGAGAGGTGCGATTTGAAGATAACTGCTAGGCCTCCTCCTCTTTGTCCTATTCTGTGCTCAGTTAGGATGCGGTAGTTCCCAGGTACTAGTTCCGTTAGGACGGTGTTACAATCCGGTGTTAGCCAACTTTCCGTGATAAAGAGGCAATCTATGTCGTTTTGCGTGATAAAATCGTGAATTTCCTGTCTGTGCTTGACTGCCGATCTGGTGTTAATCAAGGCGCATGATAAATCTTGTAGATGAAGTGGTGTCTTTGTGGTTTTGATAGTCGATTGTCGATTGATCCTAAGCAGTTGTTCTTTTTGTAGGATTTTTTGGGTGGCGGTTGGAAGTGTTGGGGCGGTATTCCTTAGCCTGCGGAGGGTGTCCGCTGAGTATTTAAAGATGCACATGATGGGAGGAAAAGGTGATGGGGATGATGGATGGGGCCCAATGACCTAAACCGCCCTCCCGTTGGTCCAGAGGAAGGCAAAAACCGCCAGCCGAGTCTGGCCAATTGCTGCAGCAGGGGAAAAATTCCTTCCTGACCCCCCGAGGGGCGATCGGGTAAACCCTGGATCAACTCGCTACTAGTTGGTGGTGCCCCGATGTACTTACCCGGTCGGCACACGCGGGCCTGCTGGAGAGAGACTCGGGGAGGGTGTAGAGTGATGGCCGGAGCTAGGCCACAGCCGCAGTCTGTCCTGCAGTTCTAACAGTCTAGAAAAGCTTCTCTATTGACAAAGTGGGACGTCCCAAAGCAGTGTCAGAGAAAAAACGAGGGGTGGTAACAGCATAAACATAAACTTCACCCCAAACACAAAACAGCACTCCTCCAACGGAGGAGTTGCAACTCTAAACAGCCGCTTGCAAAACCTTGCGGCCAAAAGAGGCATCCGAAGATGCACCTACATCAATTTTGTAGAATTTTCTGAAAGTGTGAGCGGACGACCAAGTCGCCGCTTTACATAATTGGGAAACAGACGCTTGATGTCGGAAAGCCCAAGAGGCACCTATTGCCCTGGTCGAATGCGCCGTGACAGGAAAGGGGGGCGCCTGACCCTTTAAGGCGTAAGCCTGGATTACTATCTGTCGGATCCACCTAGAGATGGTGGCCGATGAGACTGCTTGGCCCATCTTGGGACCAGCCACCGAAACAAACAGTGAGTCTGACTTCCGGAACAGGGAAGTAGCAGATAGGTATACTCTCAAAGCTCGGACAATGTCCAAGGAATGCAACGCCGACTCCTTAGGATTCGACGGCTGAGGACACAAGGATGGAAGTACAATGTCTTCGTTGAGATGAAAAGCCGAAACGACTTTCGGAAGAAGGGAAGGCTGCGGCCGCAGCACCACCTTATCCTTGTGGAAAATCAAATAGGGAGCCTTGCAGGACAAGGCTGCCAGCTCAGAGACTCGTCTAACTGACGTAACAGCCACCAAAAAGACCACCTTCTGAGAAAGTGTCAACAGGGGAATCTCTCTAATATTCTCAAACGGTGCCTTCTGAAGCACCGAGAGGACCAGGTTCAAGTCCCACGGAGGTAACGGGACGGACCAGAGGGGCCACATGTCGGACCCCCTGCACAAATGTACTCACGAGAGAGTGAGTCGCCAGGGGGTCGCTGAAAAAAGACAGCCAGGGCAGATATCTGTCCCTTAAATCGTACTTAGGGCAAGCCCTTGGTCCACCCCATGCTGTAAAAACAGCAGGATTCTGGAAACCAAATAGGTACGCGGATGCCATTTCATTTCCTCACACATGGAGATGTAGGCCCTCCAAGTGCGGTGATAGACCTTCCTAGAGGACGGTTTGAGCACTTCTCATAGTAGAGATTACTGAGTCTGGCAGGCCCTGGTCTCTCAGTACCTGGTTCTCAACAGCCATGCCGTTAAAGCCAATGACTGTAAAGCAGGATGGAATATGGGACCTTGCGATAGCAGGTCCTTCCGTAGTGGTAGGCGCCAGGGGACGTCTGCTACCAGACGTACTAGATCGTCGTACCAAGTACGCTGAGGCCAATCTGGAGCGATTAGGATCATTGGAATTCCCTCTGCCTCCACTCTGCGGAGCAGAAGAGGAAGAAGCCTTAAGGGAGGGAAGGCATAGATTAGCCGATACTGACCCCACGATGCTACCAACGCGTCCGTCGCGTCTGCCCATGGGTCTCTTGACCGGGCCACAAATCTCAATACCTTCCGATTGAGTCGGGAAGCCAGAAGATCTACGTCTGGTGTGCCCCATCTTTGGCAGAGGAGTTGGAACACCTCCGGGTGTAAGGACCCTTCTCCCTGGTCCAGCATCTGGCGGCTCAGGTAGTCCGCCTGCCAGTTTTCCACACCCGGAATGTACACGGCCGACAGTGCCGGTACGCTTCTCTCTGCCCACTTCAGGATGCGAGCGATCTCCGATGTTGCAGCTGAGCTTCTTGTTCCTCCTTGATGATTGACATATGCCACTGCTGTGGCGTTGTCTGACTGGATCCTGACTGGACGCCCTTGCAGCCTCTGAGACCATTTGAAGAGGCACAGCCTGATCGCCCGGATTACCAGGACATTGATCGGCAGGAGGGCTTCCTCTGGGGTCCAGCGACCTTGTGCCGACTGAACACCCCAGACTCCCCCCCCAAACCTGTAAGGCTGGCGTCCGTCGTGATCACTATCCAGTAAACCGGAAGAAATGACTTCCCGGCCATTAGAGCCGGTGCTGTCAGCTACCATACCAGGGATCTCCTGACTATGTGGCTCACTCGGATTTGATAATCCAGAGATGATGGACAACTGTTCCATCTGGACAGAACTTCCTTCTGTAACACTCGAGTGTGGTATTGAGCATATGGGACCGCCTCGAAGGAGGCTACCATGAGGCCCAACACTCGCATGCAAAAAACGGAGTGACGACCAATTCCTGGAAGTCAGCTGCCGTACTGCAGCCCGGAGGGTCTGCAACTTCTCCACAGGGAGGAATACCTTTGCCTCTGAAGAATCCAGAATCAACCCCAGGTACCCTAGGCGTTGAGTGGGCACCAATACTGACTTTTGCGTGTTTAGTATCCAACCACAGTCTCGAAGAGTCTGACAGGTAATGGACACGCTTACCTCTAATTCTGAGCTTGAAGGGGCCTTCAGCAGAAGGTCGTATAAGTAGCCTGTGATAGCGATACCCCGCTGTCTTAGAAGTGCCAGAATCGGAGCGAGCACCTTGGTGAACGTCCTGGGTGCTGAGGCAAGGCCCAACGGGAGGGCCACAAACTGGTAGTGGTCCTTCCCGATAGCAAATCGCAGAAACCTCTGGTGTCTGGAGTATATGGGGACATGCAGGTATGCGTCCTTGATGTCCAAGGAGGCCAGAAAGTCCCCCGGATGGAGAGCCGTGACTACAGATCGAACCGACTCCATCCGAAAACTTTGTACCTTCACAAAGCAATTGAGGACTCTGAGATCCAAGCTTGGACGAACCCCCTCCTTCTTCGGCACAATGAACAGATTTGAGTAAAAACCCCGTTCCAGTTCTGGAACTGGAATAACTACCCCGCGTTCCAGTAGACCCTGGACCGCCCCATACAGGGCCTCCCGACGGGTCGGTAGTAGCTGGAGATTGGAGGTGTTGAATCTGTCCGGTGGACAAGAGAGAAACTCTATCTTGTAGCCTGAAGAGATTACTTCGCAAACCCACCTGTCGGAGATTAGTGCTGTCCACTGAGTCGCGAATTTGCGAAGAGGTCTCCCCACCCGAGAGCTGGGTGGGGGTGGACCTTCATGCGGACGCAAATTTGTCCGCAGGCTTATTGGGTATGCGGGACCAGGGACGCTTTTGTCCTTGGGCAGGCGCTTTATCGGCCTGGGGTCTTTTCCCTGTCGTCCCAGGGGGACGAAAAAAACCACTTGTGTGCAGTAAAGGAGGGCCCTTGCCCTTGGCGTGGCCCTTTACCCTTGCTAATTTGGGGAAGCAAAGTGCTTTTACTTCCTGTGGCATCCTTGATGATGTCATCCAGAGAAGCCCCAAAAAGTCTGTCGCCCTTAAAAGGCAGATCCAACAGGGCTTTCTTGGAAGTCTGGTCCGCAGACCAGCCTTTTAGCCAGATCAGGCGGCGTATTAACTGCATAAACCGAAGTTTTAGACAGCAGTGGAATAGTATTCATGTCTGACTCGCAGACAAACCTAAGGCCCTGGACCAACAGGTCGGCCAATGTTACCTCATCAGGAGGAGCATCTCGCTCCTTAACCCCTGGAGTAGCAATCTTGCCCATTCAGTAAGTGTGTGAGACACTAGGGCCCCCGCCAATGCCGGGCGTACTGCCGAGCCTACCACTGAGTGAGTGGTACTGCCGAGCCTACCACTGATGGCCCCCGCCAATGCCGGGCGTACTGCCGAGCCTACCACTGAGCCTACCACTCAAGCGAGTGCTTCAGCCTTCTTATCCACAGGGTCCTTGAAAACAGGAGCCCCTTCTACAGGAATTGTGATGGCTCTATTAAGTCTGGACACCGGAGGGTCCACTATAGGGGGGAGAGGTCCATTTCTTCAGAAAACTCTCCTCAAAAGGGGTACCGTACCGCAAACCTCTTTGGGGCTGTAAAGACCCTCAGTGGGTTCTCCCATTCCTTGTATAAGAGTTTATCAAAAGACACACAAGGGAACACCTTAGCAGTGCGGGCAGGTCTATGAAACCCAAGTGGACCGGAGTCTCTTCTGCTTCTGCAGTATTTTCCAATTTTAGCATATCCCGCACTGCAGTAATAAGGTCAGATACCAAAGCCGTCTCGCGTACTGACCTGGACTTTGAGTCATTCTCACTGTCCGGTCACGGTCTGCAGTCTTTGATGCGTCAGAATCTGGGCCCCGAGCCGTAGCTGGACCTGGTTCTGCACCAGAATTATCCCCAGAAGCTTGCAAGGGATGGGGCGTTTACTACCCCCTGTATTCCCGTGTGCTGCTTCCACCCTGGCAGCAAACGCCTCTAGGATTGCAGTCATAGCGTTCATAGACACCTCAGGGGCACCAGCTGCTAAATCTGGTGTTTCAGGGGAGAAGACATCTGGCTCAGATGCCATGTTGACCACACACTGACACTCACAGGGCTCCAGGCAAGATATCAATAGGCCACCCTCCTGTGCTGCAGAGAGGCCGGGTCACCCAGAGGACTCACCACCCTGGATAGGTACTGCTATGCTGCGCCTGTGATGCTGTCCCCTTGCTGCTGTGTCAGTCTGCTTCTTTTATCAGCACTTCCTGTGTGAATTTTCGCGCCAGTGTAATGCACCCTAGAGGCCGGAGGCTCTCGAAAAATGGTTGCCAAAAACGTCTGTAGGGAAGATAATGTGGGCTCTAAGAAAATGGCCGCCGACAGAAGATAGAGGTCAACCAGCCAGAGCCCACAAAAAGATGGCCGCCGAACGGCAATATCTGCATACAGGGTGGACAAACATGGCCGCCGATCAGCTGATAGGGGCCAGTGGGTGTGGCCGAACCACAGGAAGATGGCCGCCGGGCAGTCACAAGAGGCCAAACTTGGCATGGACCACCTCAAAATGGCCACCGACAGCATGGAGGAGGAAGGACACAAACACAGGTAAGAAAAAATGACATTTCTTTTAAAATGTTAGTTACAGCCAGCCCCGCTCCAGTGGGACCCCCTAGGTGACCCCCAGCACCCAGCAACCTTTAGCTAGAAGCCCAGGGAGGAGGGAAAGGCAGGGAGAGAGGGAAGAAAGGGGCCACAACCACTTACTTGATCTCTCCAGGAATGTCCAGCTAAATCACCTAGCCGAGGCAGGGGAGTTTTACTTACCTATCCTGCATGTATTCTGCTGGAAGACATTCCAAACAGATCATCGTCCACGCACGGAAGGTGACTGTTGGCCAGGAATGCTGTGATTGGACCCAGAAGGGACGATCATATGTATGCCCTGGAGCATGACGCTCACCGGACAGGCTGCTGCGACTCGGCCGTAAGGTCAGCCGAAGCTGAGCGGTCCGATGCAAACCTTGGAGCGCAAGCTCACCGGCCAGGCTGCTGCGACTCGGCCGAAAGGTCAGCCGAAGCTGAGCGGTCCGATGCAGGCCCTGGAGCGTAAGCTCACCGGCCACCCGTGGGGCGACGGGCATGTCGTGGAAAACCCAGCGCGTAGCTAGGGTCGGCACACGCTCGATGGCCGAAACTGGAGAGACTACAAGGATCGAGGATCCAGCCTGTCACCCAGTCGGCAGGATCGAAGATCGCAGGAAACAACAAATGTAGCAAAAAAAAAATAATTTATATATATATACATACATACATACACACACATTCTTTTTTCCCCCGGACCAATGGGCCCAAAGGGAGCCATGTCCTACTCCTTGCTAGACAGAAAAAAACTGATCTGCGAAGATGCAGACAGAGGGTATACCCAGAGGGTCCGCCCCCTGGGCGGTACTGTAGAAGGTGTGATGCAACACTTTTTACAAGTTTTTCTGCCTAGTCACTCCTAATTAACGGATAATACCCACTTTGTCAATAGAGAAGCTGTGTCGGTCCATGGACGAAAGAGTAAAAAAGGTTGTTAGATATATATAAAATGTGTGCCATCATCCATATACAGGTGGAGAAGAGACAATGTAAATTAAACAGTGTGTCCAGTATCCACTTAGTAGTGGATGTGTATTGAATTAATTTTGGACTATTTTTTTTTAGAGAATAAAAATCACGTTTAGGTGTCACATTAAAAAAGGGGTTATAAAGCCTTAAGGATTTTCACCTTAATACATTCTATGCTTTAAAAGGTGAAAAACCTATGCTGCAGCTTAATTGCACAGAGCAGGCAAGTATAGACATGTTTATTTTTTTTAAAACAAAAAAACACACACACACCCTTTAAATAAGGAGAAGTCCAGCCTGAGCTTTTTAGGCTGGGCTTCTCCTCCGGGTCACAGGAGTTTAACTGGTTTTGCACTCCTGTGACCCATTTTCAGTGGAGAGCGGTCTGAAGTCCGCTCTCCGCTGACGTCACCGCCATCAGTCGAGGCAGCGCGTCATCATGACTTCCAATTTGGGACATGCCAGCTGCCTTGATTGATGGCCGTCTCAGCGAGCCACTGAGACGGCGCTCTTCGCCCCTCTATGGCTCAGCGCTCCAATGAGCGCTGAGAAGTAGAGCAGGAGCCATTCTGATTGACAGTCAGCATGGCTCTGCTCAGGGAGGAGTGAGAACCATTGGCAGTGTTCGGTGGCTCGGCTCTCAGTGCAGAGACGCCGGGGGACAGATGCAGCATCAGTCTGATGCTGCATCCACCGAAGTATAACTAGCAAAAAAAAAAAAACATACTTCGCTTTTATTAAGCTAGTAAAAGCAAACAAGACATAAAAAGGCGAATGAATTAAACACACACACACACACACACACACACAGTTTAACAACAAATCTGTTGCACTTGTTACATTTCTCAAAATATGTAACAAAAAAGGAAAGCAACAAACCTAAAAGATTATTTGTTACAATGAGCTCAGTCAATACCGATGTAACAGACAGGAGGCTTTCAAGTTTAAATTCAGAACAATAGACTGTGGCTGGGAACAAGAAGTCACAAGAAGTGGCTGAGCCTTGCAGCTGTTGGCAAACTATTACATATCCCATCCCAGACCACAGGCTGACTATACAGAGCGTGGAGAGGATTAGCTGGGCTCAAGTTTACCAGCGGTGAATGCAGACTGTTCAATCATCTGATTTATAGCAACCAAGAGATTCTGGGACCTATTTAAAATGGCTTAGGCTGGCCATACATGTTCAATTCTCTTGTACAATTTTCCTTGAGATTCCGAGAAATCAGTCGAACTCTGCTTTAATGCATTAAGATAAAAAAACCTTCTTACAGCCACTTTAAAGGTAGATCTAAAGGAAAATTGTGCACGAAAATGGAACATGTACAGGCAGCCTTAGTACACCTTTATTTCCTTCAATTTCACAATTCAAAGAAGCTGCTTTCAGGCTTAATGTAGAACTGGAGGCAAAACTCCCCCCCCCCCCCCCCTCATTCTGGACAGGAGAAGGGATGGTTTTAACCCATCAGTTGTTTTTCGTCACCTGTGTGCCATAGGGGTTGGATTTCATTTCACTTACTGTCCCATAGACAAAACAGGAAGGGAGAGGAAATCCCTCCAAAGTAATGGAATCCCTGGCTGTCACCAGAATTAGTGTCCCTATTGGAAGATATCCCCTATTCCTGTTCTGGTGGCAACTCAACATTTGGCTTTTTTCACGATCCCTGATAATAGTCAGCAGGAAATTTCAAATTGCATGCCAAAATCAACAGCTATTGCCGGCAATGGCATCGTTCGAATCGGTGCGACGCCGATTTCCAAAAAGTAGTTTCTGTACGACTTTTGGTGACTTCGGGGTGTGATTTCAATAGACATTTGTGCAGAAACCCGCACTGATGTCTCTGAAATTGCCCCCGAAGTCGGGACTGACATGTGGGAATGAAAGCGTGCAAGTTCATTCCCGCTGTCAGTGTAAACCCAGGTTCACACTAGGGCTGCAGGAGTGAAGCCGTGCAAGTTCAGCTGAACTCGCACAATTTCACTCCTGCCTGTCAGTCCCGATTTCAGCTCGATTACAGAGACATCTGACACAGATGTCAATGTAAATCGCAGCTGAAATCGCAAAAAGTAGTACAGAAACTACTTTTTGAAAGCGGTGCAGCGCCGCAGATTAGGACAGTCCTATTGCCAGCAATTTGCTGCAAATTTTGCCGATTTGACATGTCAAATCGCACCAGTGTGAACCAGGGCTTCAGATTTGTCCGCCGCAATCCCGGATAAAAAAAAAAAAAAGAGGGGGGGGAATAAAAGCTCTATTTGTGGGGGGGGGGGGGGGAACGACAATTTTGTTTGGGTACAGCGTTGTCCGTATTAAGGGGGTTAAAACGGACAGTGAGGAGGCGATACCACCCGTCTATTGCTGTCTGAAAGATTCTTTAGACTCCATTCATATCTTGCGATTTGGGATTGCAGGGAGAATCGCCGCGATTCTGCTCACAATCCCAAGTTGCGGCAGATTGTATGCTTTTGGGTGAAATTTTTTGATGCCCCCCCCCCCTCAAAAACATGAAGCGATTCTGCTGCAAAAGTTTTATAAAATCGCGCTTTACTTGTCACCCAAAAAAGGAGCACAAGCTTCTTCTCAGGTGACAAAGCTCACATAGGGCAGCCCATGAAAGGAATGGGCTGCCCTATGTGCAACACGCAAGTCGTGTGCAAATTGCTCAACCAAAATTGTGAGTGGAAACGCTTGTTCCCACCATGCAAAAATGTGAATGCGGCCTAACAGATGGGTCTATAATACCCTTTTTTTTTTGGGACGAAGAAGGGTCTTTCAGGGGCTTTAAATATGTTGAGCCGCTAACCCAGAACAAATATATGGGCAGCTGATTGCACTCCCTATGTTCCCAACATGCAGGGCCGGGACAAGGGGTGGGCAGGAGGGGCAGCTGCCCTGGGAGCAATGGCTTATTGCAGGGGTGGGGGTGCCCTGACCTTAACCCTAAGGGAAAGGGGGGGCACAGTTTCGGCATCTTTGCACTGGATGACCTTGTCCCAGCACTGCCAACATGTGTGATTATACATATTGCTAAACCAGAGGGTCAGGAGGTTGGCAATAGCAGCTCTTGCATATCTTTTTCTTAGAAACAATTTACGCTAAAGGAATGACAAAAAAATGCAAAGGCTGCTGTTGCCAATTTCCCCTGAAAATGCCAATTACCTGGCAAAGCTGATCCTCTGCCTTGGGACACGGACCATGGATAGGTTTGCAAACTAGGAGCCAACTTCACTTATGTTGTAGGTTGGTGAATAAAAGCTATAGGATTAATGCGGCAGCCAGGCAACAAGCATTTACAAACAGTGCTCAACAGGGGCAGCATTTTGTGCCTTATATGGGTTTTGCTAGGCCATTGTATGTATCATTTAGCATTCTTAAGCCTTGATATTTTAAATGTAAACCTGAAATGGGACTGCAATGTCACTCTTGCATAGGTTTGAGTGGAGCCTCGGTGCTGCTGGTCTCCATTGGCCAGTTCCTGTTCAAATGCACAGAGTCTTGCAATGGCTGCATCTTATTGTTTGTAGTAGGCTTCCTGATAGTGACAACCATGTTGGGAAACAGGGATCGGGAGCCTGGCCACCACATAACAGGAAGCGCCTTAAAGTGGAACTAAACTCAAAAACACACACACACACACACACACACACACATTTTCATTGCAGAAGATACGGTGTGTGTAACTAATATACACACAATATACATTTAATTTTTTGAAAGTATTATCTTACTGCAAGCTATTTTTTTTATTTTTTTTTTGCACCAAGTCACACGGCAGCACAGTGTAGTCTTGGTGACTGCTGCATGCCGGGATGAATTAACTCCCATGAGCATCTGTGGGAGTTATGTCACACAATCTAGTTAATCCAAGATGCTAATCCTGGAGAAAACTAGGCAAAGATGTAAGTGGCAGTGACAAAGGAAACTGCAGCCATTGCAGTGCTGTAGTAAGGCACTTTGTCAGGCAAGTCTACCATGATGTGCAAACATGTTGTGCCTACTTGCATATTATGGCAAGTACCCTGGGAGCCAACACCAGAGTTTAATTCTTCTTTAGGGCATATCCCATCCCATGTGGCTGGATCACATGCATGTCCCATAATTTAATTGGGAAGGGAAAGCTAGTGTGCCCATTCACACCTACACATGTGCGTTACTACATGAGCTGCATGCAACAACAGTGGGAATCCAGCATTACAAGGACATTCCTGGAAGGCTTTGCAGGTTTAGTAATGAAAATGGGCAGATCTGAAAATTAGTTTCTAGTTATTGTTTACATAACCTCATTTCTACAGTCACAGATGATGATGACCATAGTGATACAAGTTCTTATATTACATTGATACATTTCAGGAAGGATTTTGATACTTTTTTTTGAGAGGTTTGAAACCTTTGTAATTGCAAAATGGATACATATAAAAACTAGAAACATAAGTCCTGGTGTACTGTCCTCCTTCACAAGTTCAGGCAACCAGGCACAAACCAAGCCCAGATATAAACACCTCCTCCTGGGTGACAGTTTATCCCCCCAGGTATGGAGCTGTCAGCTACAACATGACAGAGCTGCAAGTCACAACCTGACCTCCTTTACTACTCCAGTATATTAACAGAGTCACCTGGCACAGACCCTCCCCTTCTGGGGGGGGGGGCAGAGGGTCCCCAACAATACCAGCTTCAGCATCTCAACAGAGTCACCTCCAATACTGGCACAGAGGGTCCAAAACAATACCAGCTTCCTCACCTTAACAAAGTCACCCCCAACACTGACACAGACCCTCCACTTCTGGGGGGGGGGGGCAGAGGGTCCCCAACAATACCAGCTTCAGCATCTCAATAGAGTCACCTCTGACACTGGCACAGAATATCCAACTCCATATCCCCATCCTCTATCTATTCACACAACATATAGGTGGGATTGTGTGGAAGATATTCCCATAGACAAATAGGACGTTCTGTACAAAAATCCCAGCATGCAACACCCTTCCCCTCCAAATAGAAACTTTAATTTCTCTAACAAAAACAAAAACTGTCAGGTAACTACAAGAAATGATAATAAAGGCCAAGACATCCCTTCCATTGACTCAGCACAATAAAAACCACAAATATCCCAGGGATCCCGCTGCATCCCAATGTTTCTATGGGGTTCCCAACACAAACTATAGACCCTACAACATAAATATCATATGTGTCTGGCCAGCTGTATGAGAATTTCGTTTTGCCAAAATGTACAGCTGATCGCAGTTACCAAGTTCAGAACCAAGAAAAAGCCTTTAGCCTGTATTAGGTGTCCTGGGCACAGTGCCATGAGCACCCCGGTACCTTCCACTGCCCCATCATCTTCCTGCCAGCGCCCCGACACCATCCACTGCCCCATCATCTTCCTGCCAGCACACCGACACCATCCACTGCCCCATCATCTTCCTGCCAGCACCCCGAGACCATCCACTGCCCCATCATCTTCCTGCCAGCGCCCCGAGACCATCCACTGCCCCATCATCTTCCTGCCAGCGCCCCGACACCATCCACTGCCCCATCATCTTCCTGCTAGCCCCCCGACACCATCCACTGCCCCATCATCTTCCTGCCAGTCCCCCCCCCCCCACACCATCCACTGCCCCATCATCTTCCTGCCAGCGCCCCGACACCATCCACTGCCCCATCATCTTCCTGCCAGCGCCCCGACACCATCCACTGCCCCATCATCTTCCTGCCAGCGCCCCGACACCATCCACTGCCCCATCATCTTCCTGCCAGCGCCCCGACACCATCCACTGCCCCATCATCTTCCTGCCAGCGCCCCGACACCATCCACTGCCCCATCTTCCTGCCAGCGCCCCGAGACCATCCACTGCCCCATCATCTTCCTGCCAGCCCCCCGACACCATCCACTGCCCCATCATCTTCCTGCCAGCGCCCCGACACCATCCACTGCCCCATCATCTTCCTGCCAGCGCCCCGAGACCATCCACTGCCCCATCATCTTCCTGCCAGCCCCCCGACACCATCCACTGCCCCATCATCTTCCTGCCAGCGCCCCGACACCATCCACTGCCCCATCATCTTCCTGCCAGCGCCCCGAGACCATCCACTGCCCCATCATCTTCCTGCCAGCGCCCCGACACCATCCACTGCCCCATCATCTTCCTGCCAGCCCCCCGACACCATCCACTGCCCCATCATCTTCCTGCCAGCGCCCCGACACCATCCACTGCCCCATCATCTTCCTGCCAGCGCCCCGACACCATCCACTGCCCCATCATCTTCCTGCCAGCGCCCCGACACCATCCACTGCCCCATCATCTTCCTGCCAGCGCCCCGACACCATCCACTGCCCCATCATCTTCCTGCCAGCCCCCCGACACCATCCACTGCCCCATCATCTTCCTGCCAGCCCCCCGACACCATCCACTGCCCCATCATCTTCCTGCCAGCGCCCCGACACCATCCACTGCCCCATCATCTTCCTGCCAGCGCCCCGACACCATCCACTGCCCCATCATCTTCCTGCCAGCCCCCCGACACCATCCACTGCCCCATCATCTTCCTGCCAGCCCCCCGACACCATCCACTGCCCCATCATCTTCCTGCCAGCGCCCCAACACCATCCACTGCCCCATCATCTTCCTGCCGGCGCCCCGACACCATCCACTGCCCCATCATCTTCCTGCCAGCGCCCCGACACCATCCACTGCCCCATCATCTTCCTGCCGGCGCCCCGAGATCATCCACTGCCCCATCACCTTCCTGCCAGCGCCCCGACACCATCCACTGCCCCATCATCTTCCTGCCAGCCCCCCGACACCATCCACTGCCCCATCATCTTCCTGCCGGCGCCCCGACACCATCCACTGCCCCATCATCTTCCTGCCAGCCCCCCGACACCATCCACTGCCCCATCATCTTCCTGCCAGCCCCCCGACACCATCCACTGCCCCATCATCTTCCTGCCGGCGCCCCGACACCATCCACTGCCCCATCATCTTCCTGCCAGCGCCCCGACACCATCCACTGCCCCATCATCTTCCTGCCGGTGCCCCGAGATCATCCACTGCCCCATCACCTTCCTGCCAGCGCCCCGACACCATCCACTGCCCCATCATCTTCCTGCCAGCCCCCCGACACCATCCACTGCCCCATCACCTTCCTGCCAGCGCCCCGAGATCATCCACTGCCCCATCACCTTCCTGCCAGCGCCCCGACACCATCCACTGCCCCATCATCTTCCTGCCGGTGCCCCGAGATCATCCACTGCCCCATCACCTTCCTGCCAGCGCCCCGACACCATCCACTGCCCCATCATCTTCCTGCCAGCGCCCCGACACCATCCACTGCCCCATCACCTTCCTGCCAGCGCCCCGACACCATCCACTGCCCCATCATCTTCCTGCCGGCGCCCCGAGATCATCCACTGCCCCACCACCTTCCTGCCAGCACCCCGACACCATCCACTGCCCCATCATCTTCCTGCCGGCGCCCCGAGACCATCCACTGCCCCATCACCTTCCTGCCGGCGCCCCGAGACCATCCACTGCCCCATCATCTTCCTGCCAGCCCCCCGACACCATCCACTGCCCCATCATCTTCCTGCCAGCGCCCCGACACCATCCACTGCCCCATCATCTTCCTGCCGGCGCCCCGACACCATCCACTGCCCCATCATCTTCCTGCCAGCCCCCCGACACCATCCACTGCCCCATCATCTTCCTGCCAGCCCCCCGACACCATCCACTGCCCCATCATCTTCCTGCCAGCCCCCGACACCATCCACTGCCCCATCATCTTCCTGCCGGCGCCCCGACACCATCCACTGCCCCATCATCTTCCTGCCAGCGCCCGACACCATCCACTGCCCCATCATCTTCCTGCCGGTGCCCCGAGATCATCCACTGCCCCATCACCTTCCTGCCAGCGCCCCGACACCATCCACTGCCCCATCATCTTCCTGCCAGCCCCCCGACACCATCCACTGCCCCATCACCTTCCTGCCAGCGCCCCGACACCATCCACTGCCCCATCATCTTCCTGCCAGCCCCCCGACACCATCCACTGCCCCATCATCTTCCTGCCGGCGCCCCGAGATCATCCACTGCCCCATCACCTTCCTGCCGGCGCCCCGAGACCATCCACTGCCCCATCACCTTCCTGCCAGCGCCCCGACACCATCCACTGCCCCATCATCTTCCTGCCAGCCCCCCGACACCATCCACTGCCCCATCATCTTCCTGCCGGCGCCCCGAGATCATCCACTGCCCCATCACCTTCCTGCCGGCGCCCCGACACCATCCACTGCCCCATCATCTTCCTGCCGGCGCCCCGAGATCATCCACTGCCCCACCACCTTCCTGCCGGCGCCCCGAGACCATCCACTGCCCCATCACCTTCCTGCCGGCGCCCCGAGACCATCCACTGCCCCATCACCTTCCTGCCAGCACCCCGACACCATCCACTGCCCCATCATCTTCCTGCCGGCGCCCCGACACCATCCACTGCCCCATCATCTTCCTGCCAGCGCCCCGAGACCATCCACTGCCCCATCATCTTCCTGCCAGCGCCCCGATATTATCCTCCTCTATCCGCCCTTGTAGCGTCCGGAGACCTCGGGCTCCATGAGCTCCAATCACATCACCCCCGAAGCTCCGCACATTGGATGGGATGAGATGACTGATCCAGGCCCCCCGGGCCCCGGCAGCTCCATGCATTGCTCCGGACTGGATGGGAAGTGCGCCCAGCCATGGAGGATACTGCAATCTCCCCTCCCCCACCCCTGGACCGTTACTTACCTCTATGGTCAGTGTGTGTGCCGGGGTGTCATCCTCCTTGGGGGGCCGGGGGGGACGCAGATTGCCGGTGATGCCAGATCCCCGGGTGCCGCACTCAGCCTCCCCCACCACTGATCTGTTACTGAGAGCTTTGAACGGTCTGCTAGAGGAGGAGGAAGGCTGTGACGTGTTTTTACGTCACGCTATATTCCCAGCGGCTGGGCGCCCTCTACAGGCAGATGTGAGTAACAGCAGGTGACCTGGAAGCATCTGCTTCACTAGCATTGACCTGGGGGGAGGAGAGAAACACAATACAATGCACAATATAAACAATACAATGCACAATATAAACAATACAATACACAATATAAACAATACAATACACAATATAAACAGTACAACACACAACACCACCTACTGTTATTTGTTTATGTATTTGCTATAGAAAAAATAGAATGGACAGCTCCGCTTGAAAAATAGAAATGGAAAGATGAAACAGGGCTCCAACTTAAAAGTTCTACCATAAAAATGAAAGTTCCTCTTAAAAAAAAAAAAAAAAAAAAAAAGAAGATAAACGACAGAGAGCTCCACCGGAAAACAGACACTAAAAGATGACAGTTCTCCTTTAAAAAGATACATTCAAAATTATATTTTCACTTAAATGTATGTTCCACATAAAATAATAAAGTCCAACACCAGAGGTTTTGGGGCTCATTCACATTACCTTTAGTCTCTGAAGAGCGATCCACACTCACATCACTCTTCAAAGGGAATTTGACAGGCAGTGAGGAGGCACTGTATCACCTTCTTACCACCTACTTTAACCCCTTCAACCCTGAACTAGCACATAGAAACATAGAAAAGTGACAGCAGAAACAGACAGAGTAATCCATCCAGTCTGCCCATTTTTTTTATTTTTTTTCCGTTAACTTTTTTGTCTGAGTATAGATCTGTGTTTGTCCCAGGCATGTTTGAAGCCATTTACTGTTGACTGTCTCACTACTAGTGATGAGCCGAACACCCCCGGGTTCGGTTCGCACCAGAACCCGCGAACGGACCGAAAGTTCGAACGAACATTAGAACCCTATTAAATACAATGGATGCGAACGTTCGAATTCTAAAGTGCTAATTATAACAACTATTATGCATGTTATTGTCCTAAAAAGGGTTTGGGAACCCGGGTTCTGCACCAGGGGACATGTATCAATGCAAAAATAAGTTTTAAAAACGGTCGTTTTCCGGGAGCAGTCATTTTAATGATGCATAAAGTGAAAAAAAAAAAGTCAAATATTCCTTTAAATATCGTACCTGGGGGGTGTCTAAAGTATGCCTGTGAAGTGCCACGTGTTTCCCGTGTTTAGAACTGTCCCTGCACAAAATGACACTTCTAAAGGAAAAAAAAGCCATTTAAAACTGCTTGCGGCTTTAATGTAATGTCTGGTCCCGGTAATATGGATGAAAATCTTTAAGAAAAATGGCATAGCTACCCCATGACCCCCCCCCTACCCCAGCCCATTACCAGCCCCTTTGGGTCTTGTATGGATATTAAGGGGAACCCCGCACATAAAATAAAAAAGGCCCTATATACTCTGAACAGCCGTATACAGGCGGTGCATACAAGACAGGGACTGTAGGTTTGTTCTTATGTAGAATCTGTTTGTAATTTTGAACAGGTACATTGTTGAAGTGTAGCTCCAGACCAAAAATCTATTTTTAAACTTTTTGGAAAACATAGGTAAGGGTTATCACCCCTGTAACATTTGTTTTGCTGTCTGTGCCCCTGTTCAGAACATTTCACCTCACTTTCCGTCCCAATGACAACTGTTTTTGAAATGTGGTGTTTTTCTTGAAACAAGGATTGCTGATAAAGCATCAGTACAGAGGAGACACCTTTCTCCCATATTTATTCTTACAGGAGAGAATTTTCCTTCCTAGTGGTAGATTTCCTCTCACTTCCTGTTGTCTTCTTGCGTTTGCAAGTAGGAGTCGTTTGTAAGTTGGATGTTTGAAAGTAGGGACCTGCCGTATATACTCTGCAGAAATAGGCCCCTTAGTTGTTGGTGTTGGCACAACACTGTAAGCACTCACAGTTACTCTTGGTTGGTGCTGGAACGCCCTGCTGTCAACTATTATATCAGGAATTTTAATTACATATAATTGTTGAACAGTGGTAGTAAAAATTGGGCCTTTGATGGTGGTGCTGGTGCCACAACACTGTAAGCCCTGACAGTTACTCTTGGTGGGTGCAGCAATGGGCCCTGCTGTGAATTATTAGATCAAGAATTGTAATTACATGCCCCTGTTGAACAGGGGCTGAAAAATTGGGCCTTAGGCACTGGTGGCACAACACTGCAACCCTTCACAGATACTGTACTTGGAGCACAGCAATGAGCCCTGTTGCAAAGTATTGCTTCAAAAATTGTAATGACACGCCCCTGTTAAACAGGGGCTGAAAAATTGGGCCTTAGGCACTGGTGGCACAACACTGCAACTCCTCACAGATACTGTACTTGGAGCACAGCAATGAGCCCTGTTGCAAAGTATTGCTTCAAAAATTGTAATTACACGCCCCTGTTAAACAGGGGCTGAAAAATTGGGCGTTAGGCACTGGTGGCGGCACCCATAAACAAAAATGATCTTCCAAGCTATCATCATCAATCGTATCATTGAGGACTCGGAGGAGGAGGATAGCCAGTCAACATAACAGCACAGGCACTCAGCATCAGCATCAGTCTTGAAGGGATGTGACATTTTAAAATCAATTAGTCTGTTATATCAGCATCAGGTGTGTGGTAGCTGGTGGTGATCCAAGACTGGTTCATCTTGATGAAAGTCAGTCGATCAACCGAGTCGGTGGACAGGCGCACCCTGTGATCCGTGACAAATCCTCCAGCAGCACTGAATGTGCGTTCCGAAAGAACGCTGGATGCAGGACAGGCCAGTAGCTCAATTGCATACTGTGCAAGCTCTGGCCAGTGATCCATCCTCAAGACCCAGTAAGCCAGAGGATTTTCGGTGGGGAAGGTGTCCAAGTCTGACCTTGCCCCTAGATATTCCTGCACCATGTTTATCAGACGCTGGCGATGGTTGCTGGAACCGATCATACTTTGGGGCTGCGGACTAAAGAATTGTCTGAACGCATCGGTCAGACGGCCACCTTCCCCACCGCTCCTTCTTTGACTGGCCGAAGCCTCAGCAACTCGTTGTCCAGGACCAGAAGTTTGCAACCTCCCAGTCTCTGGGAACGCGTTGCACAGACCTTTCTGCAAGGCCTCCCGGAGTTGTCTCATCCTCTGCTCCCTCTGCGACGGTAACATAAGGTCCGCAACCTTACCCTTGTACCGTGGATCAAGGAGAGTGGCCAGCCAGTAATGGTCCCTCTCCTTGATCCGAAGAATACGAGGATCCTTCCGCAGACTTTGCAGGATCAGGGAGGCCATGCAGCGTAGGTTTGCTGAGGCATTCGCTCCGGAGTCCTCTGGGTCACTAAGGACGACATGATCCGCAGCCACCTCCTCCCAGCCACGTACAAGTCCACTGGTTTCTTGGGACTGTAAATCATCCCTAAAAGACTGCTGCTGATGATGCTGAGTGCCAGCCTCCACCTCCATGCTGACACAATCCTCCTCCTCCTCCTCCTCCTCCTCCTCCTCCTCCTCCTCCTGTGCGATGGGTGGGACAGAAGGAACACTGTCTGGGTAAAGGGGGCCTTGAGAGGCAAGGAAGTCCTCCTCTTCCTGCCTCTGTTCTGCCTCAAGTGCCCTGTCCATTATTCCACGCAGCGTGTGCTCCAACAGGTGGACAAGAGGTACAGTGTCACTGATGCATGCACTGTCACTGCTCACCATCCTCGTGGCCTCCTCAAATGGTGCCAGGACAGTGCATGCATCCCTGATCATGCCCCACTGGCGTGGAGAAAAAAAACCAAGCTCCCCTGACCCTGTCCTGGTGCCGTAGTCGCACAGGTACTCATTGATGGCCCTCTGCTGCGTGTGCAGCCGCTGCAGCATGGCCAACGTTGAGTTCCACCTGGTGGGCATGTCACATATAAGGCGGTTCTTGGGCAGGTTCAACTCCTTTTGCAGCTCAGCCAGGCGAGCACTGGCATTATAAGATCTGCGGAAATGCACACAGACTTTCCTGGCCTGCCTCAGGACATCCTGTAAGCCCGGGTACCTGCCCAAGAAGCGCTGCACCACCAGGTTAAGGACGTGAGCCACACAGGGCACATGGGTCAGTTGTCCCTGTCGGAGGGCGGAGAGGAGGTTGGTGCCATTGTCGCAAACCACCATTCCTGGCTTAAGCTGGCGTGGCGTCAACCACCTCTCGGCCTGGCCCTGCAGAGCAGACAGGACCTCTGCCCCAGTGTGGCTTCTGTCCCCCAAACACACCAGCGCAAGCACGGCATGGCATCTTTTTGCCTGCGTACTTGCGTAGCCCCGTGAACGGCTACGGAGCACCGCTGGTTCATAGGACAAACCACAGGAAGAGGCCATGGAGGAAGAAGAAGAGGAGGGGGTGGAGGAGAGAGGTGTGTCACAACCAGTAGTAGCATTTTGGAGGCGTGGCGGTGGGACAACCTCCAACACTACTGCACCTTGTCCTGAATCCTTCCCAGCTGCCAAAAGAGTGACCCAATGGGCCGTGAAAGAAAGGTAACGTCCCTGTCCATGCCTGCTGGACCATGAGTCAGCGGTAATATGCACCTTACCGCTGACCGCCCTGTCCAGCGAGGCCAAGACATTGCCTTCCACATGCCGGTAGAGAGCCGGAATAGCCTTCCGTGAGAAAAAGTGGCGTTTGGGAACCTGCCACTGAGGAACCGCACATTGCACAAACTCACGGAAGGGGGCCGAGTCTACCAACTGAAAAGGCAGCAGTTGAAGCGCTAGCAATTTAGCCAAGCTAGCATTCAACCGCTGGGCATGTGGATGGCTGGGAGTGAACTTCTTTCGACGGTCCAGCAGCTGGGGCAGGGAAATTTGCCTGCTAGAATCGGACGTCGGTGTACTGCTAGCAGAGTGGCCGCAAGTACTTGGCTGTGACACACCTAATTCTACACCTTCATTCCTCTCAGTGCATGTTTCAGAGAGGACTGAAGTTATAGTGGGGTTGGAGATCCCAGCTGATGCGGTGCAAGGAGAGGTCCGCTTTGTTCTTTGGTGTGGGTCTTTGAGGTAGGCTTGCCAACGAGCTGCATGGCAGGTCAACATATGTCTGGTCAGGCATGTGGTACCCAAGCGGCTGATGTTTTGGCCACGCGATATACGCTTGAGACATATGTTGCAAACAACAGCTGTGCGATCTGATGCACTAGCCTCAAAAAAGGCCCACACCAAAGAACTTTTTGAATGACGGGCAGAGGCAGCGCCCTGCACAGGCGGAGCTCTGCGGTGTGATTCCGTCGGTGTACTGCCCTTACGCTGGCCACCAAAGGGCATCCTGCCTCGTTGGAGATGTGCCTCCTCCTCATCCTCCTCCTCCTCCTCTCTCCTATTAGGCACCCACGTGGAGTCATTGACCTCATCATCCCCTCCCTCCTCATCACTGGAGCCAATCTGGCAGTATGCTGCAGCTGCTGGAACATGACTGCCAGATTGGTGTCCTTCTTGAGCATCCCCTCTGTCTGCTCTCACGCTACTGCCTTCCTCTAGCTGGGTTTCATCATCAGACCCTTCGAAACGCTGGGCATCCTCCTGGAGCATGTACCCAACACTGTGCTGAAACAGTTCGGGGGACTCCTCAGGAGGAGGACATGGTGGGTCTAGGGAAGGAGTGACTGATGATTTGTCTGACATTGATACCAGGGAAGACGACGCTTTGGCAGCTGCTTTTCCAGTACCCTGAGCCTGGGTGAGAGAGGATGAGGAGGAGGAGGAGGGCTTGGTCATCCACTCTACCAAGTCTTCGGCATGATGTGGCTCAACATGTCCAGCTGCCGAAAAGAAGGACAAGCGTGTCCCATGGCCATGTGCTGATGACAATGCACCGCGTCCACGACCAGCACTGTTGCCCCCAGACACAGAGCCTGCTTGCCCTCTTTTATTGCCTCCTGACTGTCTGCCTCTCCTTGTTTGCCTTCCAGACATTCTAATAGATGGCCTGCAGGGAGATGGGAAAAAAGCAATAAGGGCTACCTTCAGGTGTCCTTCTCTGTCCCTTGAAACAAGGACTTTCACAGTGAAAGAAACTGACACTGTCCCTACCTAGAGTTTTCTGTCCCTAGAATAAATGTTTTTTTTAATCACAATATAGCACAAGGACAATTCACTCAATGTCTCTCCAGGTCCCTGGAAACAAGGACTTGCAGAGTGAAAGAAACTGACACTGTCCCTACCTAGAGTTTTCTGTCCCTAGAATAAATGTTTTTTTTAAGCACAATATAGCACAAGGAAAATTAACTCACTGTCCTTACAGGTCCCTGGAAACAAGGACTTGCAGAGTGAAAAAAAAAAAACACTCTCCCTACCTACAGTTTTCTGTCCCTAGAAAAAATGTTTTTTTTAAGCACAATATAGCACAAGGACAATTAACTCACTGTCCTTACAGGTCCCTGGAAACAAGGACTTGCAGAGTGAAAGAAAAAAAACACTCTCCCTACCTACAGTTTTCTGTCCCTAGAAAAAATGTTTTTTTTAATCACAATATAGCACAAGGAAAATTAACTCACTGTCCTTACAGGTCCCTGGAAACAAGGACTTGCAGAGTGAAAGAAAAAAAACACTCTCCCTACCTACAGTTTTCTGTCCCTAGAAAAAATGTTTTTTTTAATCACAATATAGCACAAGGAAAATTAACTCACTGTCCTTACAGGTCCCTGGAAACAAGGACTTGCAGAGTGAAAGAAACTGACACTGTCCCTACCTAGAGTTTTCTGTCCCTAGAATAAATGTTTTTTTTAAGCACAATATAGCACAAGGACAATTAACTCACTGTCCTTACAGGTCCCTGGAAACAAGGACTTGCAGAGTGAAAGAAACTGACACTGTCCCTACCTAGAGTTTTCTGTCCCTAGAATAAATGTTTTTTTTAAGCACAATATAGCACAAGGAAAATTAACTCACTGTCCTTACAGGTCCCTGGAAACAAGGACTTGCAGAGTGAAAGAAACTGACACTGTCCCTACCTAGAGTTTTCTGTCCCTAGAATAAATGTTTTTTTTAAGCACAATATAGCACAAGGAAAATTAACTCACTGTCCTTACAGGTCCCTGGAAACAAGGACTTGCAGAGTGAAAGAAACTGACACTGTCCCTACCTAGAGTTTTCTGTCCCTAGAATAAATGTTTTTTTTAATCACAATATAGCACAAGGACAATTAACTCACTGTCCTTACAGGTCCCTGGAAACAAGGACTTGCAGAGTGAAAGAAACTGACACTGTCCCTACCTAGAGTTTTCTGTCCCTAGAATAAATGTTTTTTTTAATCACAATATAGCACAAGGACAATTCACTCAATGTCTCTCCAGGTCCCTGGAAACAAGGACTTGCAGAGTGAAAGAAACTGACACTGTCCCTACCTAGAGTTTTCTGTCCCTAGAATAAATGTTTTTTTTTAAGCACAATATAGCACAAGGAAAATTAACTCACTGTCCTTACAGGTCCCTGGAAACAAGGACTTGCAGAGTGAAAGAAAAAAAACACTCTCCCTACCTACAGTTTTCTGTCCCTAGAAAAAATGTTTTTTTTAATCACAATATAGCACAAGGAAAATTAACTCACTGTCCTTACAGGTCCCTGGAAACAAGGACTTGCAGAGTGAAAGAAACTGACACTGTCCCTACCTAGAGTTTTCTGTCCCTAGAATAAATGTTTTTTTTAATCACAATATAGCACAAGGAAAATTAACTCACTGTCCTTACAGGTCCCTGGAAACAAGGACTTGCAGAGTGAAAGAAACTGACACTGTCCCTACCTAGAGTTTTCTGTCCCTAGAATAAATGTTTTTTTTAAGCACAATATAGCACAAGGACAATTAACTCACTGTCCTTACAGGTCCCTGGAAACAAGGACTTGCAGAGTGAAAGAAAAAAAACACTCTCCCTACCTACAGTTTTCTGTCCCTAGAAAAAATGTTTTTTTTTAAGCACAATATAGCACAAGGAAAATTAACTCACTGTCCTTACAGGTCCCTGGAAACAAGGACTTGCAGAGTGAAAGAAAAAAAACACTCTCCCTACCTACAGTTTTCTGTCCCTAGAAAAAATGTTTTTTTTAATCACAATATAGCACAAGGAAAATTAACTCACTGTCCTTACAGGTCCCTGGAAACAAGGACTTGCAGAGTGAAAGAAACTGACACTGTCCCTACCTAGAGTTTTCTGTCCCTAGAATAAATGTTTTTTTTAATCACAATATAGCACAAGGAAAATTAACTCACTGTCCTTACAGGTCCCTGGAAACAAGGACTTGCAGAGTGAAAGAAACTGACACTGTCCCTACCTAGAGTTTTCTGTCCCTAGAATAAATGTTTTTTTTAAGCACAATATAGCACAAGGACAATTAACTCACTGTCCTTACAGGTCCCTGGAAACAAGGACTTGCAGAGTGAAAGAAACTGACACTGTCCCTACCTAGAGTTTTCTGTCCCTAGAATAAATGTTTTTTTTAAGCACAATATAGCACAAGGAAAATTAACTCACTGTCCTTACAGGTCCCTGGAAACAAGGACTTGCAGAGTGAAAGAAACTGACACTGTCCCTACCTAGAGTTTTCTGTCCCTAGAATAAATGTTTTTTTTAAGCACAATATAGCACAAGGACAATTAACTCACTGTCCTTACAGGTCCCTGGAAACAAGGACTTGCAGAGTGAAAGAAACTGACACTGTCCCTACCTAGAGTTTTCTGTCCCTAGAATAAATGTTTTTTTTAAGCACAATATAGCACAAGGACAATTAACTCACTGTCCTTACAGGTCCCTGGAAACAAGGACTTGCAGAGTGAAAGAAAAAAAACACTCTCCCTACCTACAGTTTTCTGTCCCTAGAAAAAATGTTTTTTTTAAGCACAATATAGCACAAGGAAAATTAACTCACTGTCCTTACAGGTCCCTGGAAACAAGGACTTGCAGAGTGAAAGAAAAAAAACACTCTCCCTACCTACAGTTTTCTGTCCCTAGAAAAAATGTTTTTTTTAATCACAATATAGCACAAGGAAAATTAACTCACTGTCCTTACAGGTCCCTGGAAACAAGGACTTGCAGAGTGAAAGAAACTGACACTGTCCCTACCTAGAGTTTTCTGTCCCTAGAATAAATGTTTTTTTTAATCACAATATAGCACAAGGAAAATTAACTCACTGTCCTTACAGGTCCCTGGAAACAAGGACTTGCAGAGTGAAAGAAACTGACACTGTCCCTACCTAGAGTTTTCTGTCCCTAGAATAAATGTTTTTTTTAAGCACAATATAGCACAAGGACAATTAACTCACTGTCCTTACAGGTCCCTGGAAACAAGGACTTGCAGAGTGAAAGAAAAAAAACACTCTCCCTACCTACAGTTTTCTGTCCCTAGAAAAAATGTTTTTTTTAAGCACAATATAGCACAAGGAAAATTAACTCACTGTCCTTACAGGTCCCTGGAAACAAGGACTTGCAGAGTGAAAGAAAAAAAAACACTCTCCCTACCTACAGTTTTCTGTCCCTAGAAAAAATGTTTTTTTTAATCACAATATAGCACAAGGAAAATTAACTCACTGTCCTTACAGGTCCCTGGAAACAAGGACTTGCAGAGTGAAAGAAACTGACACTGTCCCTACCTAGAGTTTTCTGTCCCTAGAATAAATGTTTTTTTTAATCACAATATAGCACAAGGAAAATTAACTCACTGTCCTTACAGGTCCCTGGAAACAAGGACTTGCAGAGTGAAAGAAACTGACACTGTCCCTACCTAGAGTTTTCTGTCCCTAGAATAAATGTTTTTTTTAAGCACAATATAGCACAAGGAAAATTAACTCACTGTCCTTACAGGTCCCTGGAAACAAGGACTTGCAGAGTGAAAGAAAAAAAACACTCTCCCTACCTACAGTTTTCTGTCCCTAGAAAAAATGTTTTTTTTAATCACAATATAGCACAAGGAAAATTAACTCACTGTCCTTACAGGTCCCTGGAAACAAGGACTTGCAGAGTGAAAGAAACTGACACTGTCCCTACCTAGAGTTTTCTGTCCCTAGAATAAATGTTTTTTTTAATCACAATATAGCACAAGGACAATTAACTCACTGTCCTTACAGGTCCCTGGAAACAAGGACTTGCAGAGTGAAAGAAACTGACACTGTCCCTACCTAGAGTTTTCTGTCCCTAGAATAAATGTTTTTTTTAAGCACAATATAGCACAAGGACAATTAACTCACTGTCCTTACAGGTCCCTGGAAACAAGGACTTGCAGAGTGAAAGAAACTGACACTGTCCCTACCTAGAGTTTTCTGTCCCTAGAATAAATGTTTTTTTTAAGCACACTATAGCAGAAGCACAAAACACACTGACACTCTCCCTACCTATCCTTCTCTTTCCCTAAACTAAAGGAATCCAGGTTAAGCAAGAAAGAAATAACAGTCACTGTCCCTGCCTATGCTACTCTATCCCTGCTCCGGAACACACTACACTAGGCCGCCGTGCTGGCGGCCTTTTATAGTGTGGGGCGTGTACTAAACACCCTCAGCAATAATTGGCCACAGGCATCCTGCCTGTGGCCAATCATTGCTCTCCTCGCTGCCGGCGCTGTGATTGGCCAAGCATGCGGGGTCACAGTGCATGCTTGGCCAATCACAGCGCCTGGATGACACTGCGATGGCGTAGTGCATTGTGGGCCGTTCGCGTCACTCGAATTTGGCGCGAACGGCCCAAATCGTTCGATCTTCGTCGAACGATCGAACAGCCAATGTTCGAGTCGAACGTATGTTCGACTCGAACACGAAGCTCATCCCTACTCACTACCTCTGCTGGTTGTTTATTCTCAGCATCAACTACCCTTTCACCACGCCGCAACCAAGGAGCTTGCAGAGCGGCCCTATTCAGTTTGTATGGGTCGCATCAAGCGGGCATAACGGCTGCGAAGCAATGTATCATGGCCACGGCATGTGTGCACCGCTGGCTGCTGCCTCTGCAGCTAAAGAGGGAGCAGTAAAAATATGTCTCAAAGCTGGGGTTTTACAGACCCTCAACCCCTGGTGCAAACAAACCCTTACAGTGGAGAACTGCTGGAACCCCTGTCAGGTTTTTATTGTTGTCTGTGTCCAGGCTGGAGAGATTCACCCTCTATATATGTCCTGGTGACCATTGTCTGAGATCCAGAAAGTGATGTGAAATAGAATAATTTACAGTTGTCATCAGAACACAAATAAAGATGCATACGGTGCTGTGCCATCCATTTTGGTGACATGGTAGTTTGTGCGTTACAAAATAAAGGTCATGTCCAATTTTCAGGATGTTTTGGTGAGTTGGCAGCTTATTCCAATAATGTAACACAGGGTACCACATTGTAATAATAGAAATGGACTCTTCATGGGGACACTTGTTCCTGTGATAAACAAAAGGGGATTTCATCTCAATTTGGAGACATTTCTTCTAAGTTCCTGTTGTGTCTCCAGGACAGGAAGTGAAATTTCTTCAATGGGACTACATATATCTATATATATATATATATATATATATATATATATGTGTGTGTGTGTGTGTAGCTCTTACCTTCAGAGGGGCTGATGGTGATGGTGAGTCCTCTGTTCTGCCATGACAGCTCGATCCCCACTGACCACTGACACACTTGGTCATAGACTAAAAGCCGTTTACAACTGTGAAGCACAAGGAACTTGGTGATAGAATAATTAAATGTATTACAGCAATAAACAAGGCCTAAATTAACAAACAGATAATTACACAAATTTAAAGGTCAATGACCTACCAACTGGCACTCCAAGGATGATAGCAAAGTTAATAGGAGCTAAAATAGGTGCAACTAGAGTCTCTATAATGGCATCAACTCAGGAGGATGAAAAGGGTCCTGCTGTGCACCTTGCAATTTCAGTGAGCGTATGAATCTCTAGTGCAGTGATTCTCAACCAGGGTTCCGTGGAACCCTAGGGTTTCTCCAGAGGTTGCCAAGGGTTCCTCCAGCATTGGGCAATTTTGGCCTCAGATAAGTTCCCACTGACACCATTGATCTTTTTAGCTATCTGTAAGGAGGCAATTCTTCCCAATGACCACAAGTGTAAGGACCATTCTTCCCACTGACCATCACACTAATGTATCATGAGTTGTAGATTTCTGATTTTTAGCAGGGGTTCCCTGAGACCGGAGAACTATTTCAAGGGTTCCTCTGTGTTGAAAAGGTTGAGAAAGGCTGCTCTAGTGTTTGAGTACCCCTGAAGGTGACTGAAAGTACCTGGCACCTGATAGTTAATGTTGGCCAGCTTTCGGTGGGGGCCTTTTTTTATGTGGTGCACATGAACTGTCTCTTCAAGAGTGTGGGATGGGAATGGCAGATCGGCTGAAGTGAGAGCAGTCTCTATTTGGGTTAACAGTGCGTAGTGGGTATGCAGGTCATATAGTTATGCTCACCACTCCCGGGCAGGCAACTAGTCTGGTCCCAATGGCTTGCGATCAACAGGTTCCAGGAGCCAGGTCCTGGATCTTCACACAGTACAAATTCTGGATGAACCCTCTGCATACTGCTATACACCTGTTCCAGCAAACTATGCAATGAAAAACAGGGATTTTCTGTTCACATTTTGCAATACATGTTTAAGCTGGCCAACTGTGTCAACGTATAACTACATGTGCAAGCTATTTGGATTTGAGCACAGGTATGTCTTGTTTTTGCTGGATCTTCACACAGGGTACAATCTCTCACCCCTGATTCTGGGGACACAGTGACATTCTCCCTCAAGCTCAGTTTCTGGGGCAGCTTTGGCAGACATGGAATGCAGGTCCGTCCTCTTATCCAATGTAGGTGGATAGGCACAGCAGCAGGTCTGCTCGATTTCCCTCCTTGGCTCTGGTTCCCCAAGCTTAGAACACAAAACCTCGACTATAGGTCGGCACACTTCTCTCTCCTTGCTGGACTGCCTCAATCTCAAACAATTTTTCATGGAAAACAGTGAAGCTCTCCCCCTCCAAGTGCAGCAACTTATGGGAATTTAAGTCCACAGCCTGTTAGCCTCCATTAACAAATGTGATGCAGCACCCCTTTAAGAACTAGATGTCTCAGTGTTCTTTGTGGCATCCTCCCCCTGCTTCTGATTGGATTTGATCTGCCACTGCAGGAGGGAGGGGGGAGAAGCAAGTGGGGAATCACATAGAGCCACTTTTGCAGAGGTGCCAGTGGGGGGGCAAGAAGAGTATTTCACACTGTTACAAAAACTGACACTCGCAGCCTTCTCCTCTGTATCATCATGGGCAGCAACATACTGGTGAGTAGGGATGAGCCCGATGTTCGGGTGTTCACCTGTTCACCGAATAGCGAACAATTTGGGGTGTTCGCGGCAAATTCGAAAGCCACAGAACACCCTTTAAAAGTCTATGGGAGAAATCAAAAGTGCTAATTTTAAAGGCTTATATGCATGGTATTGTCATAAAAAAGTGTTTGGGGACCCGGTCCTGCCCCAGGGGACATGTATCAATGCAAAAAAAGTTTTAAAAATGGCCGTTTTTTCGGGAGCAGTGATTTTAATAATGCTTAAAGTGAAACAATAAGTGAAATATTCCTTTAAATTTCGTACCTGGGGGGTGTCTATAGTATGCCTGTAAAGTGGCGCATTTTTCCCATGTTTAGAACAGTCCCTGCACAAAATTAAATTTCTAAAAGGAAAAAAAGTCATTTAAAACTACTTGCGTGACCCTGCCCCCCTCTGACAACACAGGGGTTTCCCATGGCGTCAGAGGGGGGCGGGGTCACCAATACATGTCACTGGGTAACCCCGTGGATTTTGAGGGGGACCTCTACACCATTTTAAAAAAGAATTGGTGCAGGGTTCCCCTTAATATCCATACCAAACCTGAAGGGCCTGGTATGGAAATTTGGGGGACCCCCATGCAATTTTTTTTTTAATTTTGGTTTGGGGTTCCCCTTAATATTCATACCAGACCCAAAGGGCCTTGTAATGGACCGTGGGGGGGGGGGGGGAACCCATGCCGTTTTTTTCAATGACTTCTTTCTGTATTGCCGGGACCCGACAATTCAAAAGTTTTAAATTACTTTTTTTCCTTTAGAAAAGTCATTTTGCTGCAGGGACAGTTCTAAACACAGGGAAAATGTGCCACTTTACAGGCATACTATAGACACCCTCCAGGTACGAAATTTAAAGCAATATTTCACTTTTATTGTTTCACGGCCGTTTTTTTTTTGCATTGATACATGTCCTCTGGGGCAGGACCCGGGTCCCCAAACACTTTTTATGACAATAACTTGCATTTTAACCTTTAAGATTAGCACTTTTGATTTTTCACGGTCATGTCCCATAGACTTTAACGGTGTTCCCATGTTCGAACAAATTTTTAGCCTGTTCGCATGTTCTGCTGCAAACCGAACTGGGGGGTGTTCGGCTCATCCCTACTGGTGAGGGTGAGTGGAGGGAGTCCACAGCAGCAACCGGCTACACACACTCCTCCCACCAGAAAATCTTTGGTCCCCCAAAGGAGGGACTGAGTTCAGTGCCACATATATAAAGTCCATAACCTGGTACAAGCTTTGAAGGTACATTAGGAAGCAAAATCAGGTTAGTCAACATAAGAAAAAAAAACATTTGGCTTTAAACAGCATAGCAGAAAACAGATGTATTTAATAGCACACTTTCTACTAAACATTTCAGCCAGAGGTGCCTTCCACCAAGGTGTGTCAGGGGGGTGAGCTAGAGTCACTTTCCACCAAAACCGGGTGGAAAGAATTGGCTTCTCTTGAGATATTTGAGCAGTAATGTTAGTATCTTCTGAACTCTCACCCCAAGTATCATAAATTGGTCTATTAGATGGGTGGATGGCCCTCTTCGGTCTCTGTCCTTTGGGCACAGATGGCCCACTCCAGCAGACTCCACTAAGTTTTTGGAGTGAGTGAACAGAGTTGAAATATTGAACCCTATGGACTAAGTCTGGGGTGCCATTAAAGTGTATGTGCGTGTAAAGGCAGGTGTCCCAATACTTTTGACAAAATAGCATATGTATGTGTGTGTATACAATTATTAAGTAATCCTCTCTGAGATAAATATGTAAGCTGCCACTGCAAATAAAAGTTGCCTGGCTGCCATGCCAATCTGTTAGATTACAATAAGTTTGATTGAAAGCAAGTTTGTAGATCAGGTATTTTGTTTTTACTTGCTGCATGATTGTGACTCTGACAGTACTGAAGCCAAGGATACTCATGACAGCCAGGCAATTAGCATTTGCAGAAGGAGAGGCCAGCAATGTTTCTCCCTGTACAGGTTTTATGTAATGATGTCTCTCTTCATGCTGCATTGCTAAGTTAATGTCACTGTGTGAAGGAGGGATGTCTATTGGATTGATCCATTTACATATGTTGTCGCTCTCTATAGGTATTTCGGTAATCTCCTCGGCCATCTGGAGCCAGGATAAGTCTGATTTCCCAGTGCATGGATTGTAATCTCAGTGACTGCCCTATAGGCAGCTCAGCTGTAGCCAGGCCCTGAGGGTCAGATCTAGGAAAGGTCCCATAGACATTGGATGCCAGTGTTCTCAGCTATTCACAGACCACGCCAGCCAGGTCTACTCTGATGGTAAAGAGGCCAGGCTTGTTAGTAAACTGTGTCTCTTATATTTGGTAACTAGTGGAACCTCATTTTTTTTGGTGAATAATCTTGGCAAAATGCTTTCTGCAGCTACTTATCAGACCTACACAGCAGGTAGACGGTACTTTAAGGCTGGGTTCACATATGATCCCATGCGGTTCACAGCAGGGGTTTGGCGCATCCTGGTTTACCATTTCAGGTGCGATTTCAGCAGGAATATTAGGCGGAATTCGGACCTGAAATGGACCAAAAGACGCACAGCGTTTTTGTGCAAAGCGCACCGGACCTGCTGCGGAGATATGTAAACCGGCTCTATAGAGAGCCAGTCAAAATCTCCCGCTATTGTGAATTGGATGTGGGACACCCGCATCAGATTCGCAATGGTGTGAACCCAGCCTCAGCCATTCCTGAAAACCATTATCCCTCATATTTCTGGGGCATCTTGCTTAAATGACCTCTATCAGGTCCCAACAGAATTTCAATGGGATTGGGATCGGACCCTGACAACCAGAGAATATTTCTGGGCATCTTGCTTGAACAACCTTCATCAGATTACACCACAGCACTTCAATAGTAGGGATGAGCTCAGTGTTCGAGTCGAACATACGTTCGACTCGAACATCGGCTGTTCGATCGTTCGACGAAGATCGAACGATTTGGGCCGTTCGCGCCTAATTCGAGTGACGCGAACGGCCCACAATGCACTACGCCATCGCAGTGTCATCCAGGCGCTGTGATTGGCCAAGCATGCACTGTGACCCCGCATGCTTGGCCAATCACAGCGCCGGCAGCGAGGAGAGCAATGATTGGCCACAGGCAGGATGCCTGTGGCCAATTATTGCTGAGGGTGTTTAGTACACGCCCCACACTATAAAAGGCCGCCAGCACGGCGGCCTAGTGTAGTGTGTTCCGGAGCAGGGATAGAGCAGCATAGGCAGGGACAGTGACATTTTTTTTCTTGCTTAACCTGGATTCCTTTAGTTTAGGGAAAGAGAAGGATAGGTAGGGAGAGTGTCAGTGTGTTTTACTGTGCTAATCCTTGTTTCTAGGGACAGGGAAGGACAGTGAGGGAAATTCTCCTTGTGCTATACTGTGCTAAAGCATTGATCATCAACCATCTTTAAAAAAACATTTTTTCTAGGGACAGAAAACTATAGGTAGGGAGAGTGTCAGTTTCTTTCACTGTGCTAATCCTTGTTTCTAGGGACAGGGAAGGACAGTGAGGGAAATTCTCCTTGTGCTATACTGTGCTAAAGCATTGATCATCAACCATCTTTAAAAAAACATTTTTTCTAGGGACAGAAAACTATAGGTAGGGAGAGTGTCAGTTTCTTTCACTGTGCTAATCCTTGTTTCTAGGGACAGGGAAGGACAGTGAGGGAAATTCTCCTTGTGCTATACTGTGCTAAAGCATTGATCATCAACCATCTTTAAAAAAACATTTTTTCTAGGGACAGAAAACTATAGGTAGGGAGAGTGTCAGTGTGTTTTACTGTGCTAATCCTTGTTTGTAGGGACAGGGAAGGACAGTGAGGGAAATTCTCCTTGTGCTATACTGTGCTAAAGCATTGATCATCAACCATCTTTAAAAAAACATTTTTTCTAGGGACAGAAAACTATAGGTAGGGAGAGTGTCAGTGTGTTTTACTGTGCTAATCCTTGTTTGTAGGGACAGGGAAGGACAGTGAGGGAAATTCTCCTTGTGCTATAGTGTGCTAAAGCATTGATCATCAACCATCTTTAAAAAAACATTTTTTCTAGGGACAGAAAACTATAGGTAGGGAGAGTGTCAGTGTGTTTTACTGTGCTAATCCTTGTTTCTAGGGACAGGGAAGGACAGTGAGGGAAATTCTCCTTGTGCTATAGTGTGCTAAAGCATTGATCATCAACCATCTTTAAAAAAACATTTTTTCTAGGGACAGAAAACTATAGGTAGGGAGAGTGTCAGTTTCTTTCACTGTGCTAATCCTTGTTTCTAGGGACAGGGAAGGACAGTGAGGGAAATTCTCCTTGTGCTATACTGTGCTAAAGCATTGATCATCAACCATCTTTAAAAAAACATTTTTTCTAGGGACAGAAAACTATAGGTAGGGAGAGTGTCAGTGTGTTTCACTGTGCTAATCCTTGTTTCTAGGGACAGGGAAGGACAGTGAGGGAAATTCTCCTTGTGCTATACTGTGCTAAAGCATTGATCATCAACCATCTTTAAAAAAACATTTTTTCTAGGGACAGAAAACTATAGGTAGGGAGAGTGTCAGTGTGTTTCACTGTGCTAATCCTTGTTTCTAGGGACAGGGAAGGACAGTGAGGGAAATTATCCTTGTGCTATACTGTGCTAAAGCATTGATCATCAACCATCTTTAAAAAAACATTTTTTCTAGGGACAGAAAACTATAGGTAGGGAGAGTGTCAGTTTCTTTCACTGTGCTAATCCTTGTTTCTAGGGACAGGGAAGGACAGTGAGGGAAATTCTCCTTGTGCTATACTGTGCTAAAGCATTGATCATCAACCATCTTTAAAAAAACATTTTTTCTAGGGACAGAAAACTATAGGTAGGGAGAGTGTCAGTTTCTTTCACTGTGCTAATCCTTGTTTCTAGGGACAGGGAAGGACAGTGAGGGAAATTCTCCTTGTGCTATACTGTGCTAAAGCATTGATCATCAACCATCTTTAAAAAAACATTTTTTCTAGGGACAGAAAACTATAGGTAGTGAGAGTGTCAGTTTCTTTCACTGTGCTAATCCTTGTTTCTAGGGACAGGGAAGGACAGTGAGGGAAATTCTCCTTGTGCTATACTGTGCTAAAGCATTGATCATCAACCATCTTTAAAAAAACATTTTTTCTAGGGACAGAAAACTATAGGTAGGGAGAGTGTCAGTGTGTTTTACTGTGCTAATCCTTGTTTCTAGGGACAGGGAAGGACAGTGAGGGAAATTCTCCTTGTGCTATACTGTGCTAAAGCATTGATCATCAACCATCTTTAAAAAAACATTTTTTCTAGGGACAGAAAACTATAGGTAGGGAGAGTGTCAGTTTCTTTCACTGTGCTAATCCTTGTTTCTAGGGACAGGGAAGGACAGTGAGGGAAATTCTCCTTGTGCTATACTGTGCTAAAGCATTGATCATCAACCATCTTTAAAAAAACATTTTTTCTAGGGACAGAAAACTATAGGTAGGGAGAGTGTCAGTGTGTTTTACTGTGCTAATCCTTGTTTCTAGGGACAGGGAAGGACAGTGAGGGAAATTCTCCTTGTGCTATACTGTGCTAAAGCATTGATCATCAACCATCTTTAAAAAAACATTTTTTCTAGGGACAGAAAACTATAGGTAGGGAGAGTGTCAGTGTGTTTCACTGTGCTAATCCTTGTTTCTAGGGACAGGGAAGGACAGTGAGGGAAATTCTCCTTGTGCTATACTGTGCTAAAGCATTGATCATCAACCATCTTTAAAAAAACATTTTTTCTAGGGACAGAAAACTATAGGTAGGGAGAGTGTCAGTGTGTTTCACTGTGCTAATCCTTGTTTCTAGGGACAGGGAAGGACAGTGAGGGAAATTCTCATTGTGCTATACTGTGCTAAAGCATTGATCATCAACCATCTTTAAAAAAACATTTTTTCTAGGGACAGAAAACTATAGGTAGGGAGAGTGTCAGTTTCTTTCACTGTGCTAATCCTTGTTTCTAGGGACAGGGAAGGACAGTGAGGGAAATTCTCCTTGTGCTATACTGTGCTAAAGCATTGATCATCAACCATCTTTAAAAAAACATTTTTTCTAGGGACAGAAAACTATAGGTAGGGAGAGTGTCAGTTTCTTTCACTGTGCTAATCCTTGTTTCTAGGGACAGGGAAGGACAGTGAGGGAAATTCTCCTTGTGCTATACTGTGCTAAAGCATTGATCATCAACCATCTTTAAAAAAACATTTTTTCTAGGGACAGAAAACTATAGGTAGGGAGAGTGTCAGTTTCTTTCACTGTGCTAATCCTTGTTTCTAGGGACAGGGAAGGACAGTGAGGGAAATTCTCCTTGTGCTATACTGTGCTAAAGCATTGATCATCAACCATCTTTAAAAAAAAAAATTTTCTAGGGACAGAAAACTATAGGTAGGGAGAGTGTCAGTGTGTTTTACTGTGCTAATCCTTGTTTCTAGGGACAGGGAAGGACAGTGAGGGAAATTCTCCTTGTGCTATACTGTGCTAAAGCATTCCTCATCAACCATCTTTGAAATCCTTGTTTTTTGGACAGTCAGGGAAATTGTCGTTGTGCTATTCTGTGCGAAAACAATCATCCTCAACCATATTTAGAAATCCTTAAGTAAAGGGACAGAGAAGGACACCTGAAGGTAGCCCTTATTGCTTTTTTCCCATCTCCCTGCAGGCCATCTATTAGAATGTCTGGAAGGCAAACAAGGAGAGGCAGACAGTCAGGAGGCAATAAAAGAGGGCAAGCAGGCTCTGTGTCTGGGGGCAACAGTGCTGGTCGTGGACGCGGTGCATTGTCATCAGCACATGGCCATGGGACACGCTTGTCCTTCTTTTCGGAAGCTGGACATGTTGAGCCACATCATGCCGAAGACTTGGTAGAGTGGATGACCAAGCCCTCCTCCTCCTCCTCATCCTCTCTCACCCAGGCTCAGGGTACTGGCAAAGCAGCTGCCAAAGCGTCCTCTTCCCTGGTATCAATGTCAGACTCATCATCAGTCACTCCTTCCCTAGACCCACCATGTCCTCCTCCTGAGGAGTCCCCCGAACTGTTTGAGCACAGTGTTGGGTACATGCTCCAGGAGGATGCCCAGCGTTTCGAAGGGTCTGATGATGAAACCCAGCTACAGGAAGGCAGTAGCGTGAGAGCAGACAGAGGGGATGCTCAAGAAGGACACCAATCTGGCAGTCATGTTCCAGCAGCTGCAGCATACTGCCAGATTGGCTCCAGTGATGAGGAGGGAGGGGATGATGAGGTCACTGACTCCACGTGGGTGCCTAATAGGAGAGAGGAGGAGGAGGAGGATGAGGAGGAGGCACATCTCCAACGAGGCAGGATGCCCTTTGGTGGCCAGCGTAAGGGCAGTACACCGACGGAATCACACCGCAGAGCTCCGCCTGTGCAGGGCGCTGCCTCTGCCCGTCATTCAAAAAGTTCTTTGGTGTGGGCCTTTTTTGAGGCTAGTGCATCAGATCGCACAGCTGCTGTTTGCAACATATGTCTCAAGCGTATATCGCGTGGCCAAAACATCAGCCGCTTGGGTACCACATGCCTGACCAGAAATATGATGACCTGCCATGCAGCTCGTTGGCAAGCCTACCTCAAAGACCCACACCAAAGAACAAAGCGGACCTCTCCTTGCACCGCATCAGCTGGGATCTCCAACCCCACTATAACTTCAGTCCTCTCTGAAACATGCACTGAGAGGAATGAAGGTGTAGAATTAGGTGTGTCACAGCCAAGTACTTGCGGCCACTCTGCTAGCAGTACACCGACGTCCGATTCTAGCAGGCAAATTTCCCTGCCCCAGCTGCTGGACCGTCGAAAGAAGTTCACTCCCAGCCATCCACATGCCCAGCGGTTGAATGCTAGCTTGGCTAAATTGCTAGCGCTTCAACTGCTGCCTTTTCAGTTGGTAGACTCGGCCCCCTTCCGTGAGTTTGTGCAATGTGCGGTTCCTCAGTGGCAGGTTCCCAAACGCCACTTTTTCTCACGGAAGGCTATTCCGGCTCTCTACCGGCATGTGGAAGGCAATGTCTTGGCCTCGCTGGACAGGGCGGTCAGCGGTAAGGTGCATATTACCGCTGACTCATGGTCCAGCAGGCATGGACAGGGACGTTACCTTTCTTTCACGGCCCATTGGGTCACTCTTTTGGCAGCTGGGAAGGATGCAGGACAAGGTGCAGTAGTGTTGGAGGTTGTTCCACCGCCAAGCCTCCAAAATGCTACTACTGGTTGTGACACACCTCTCTCCTCCACCCCCTCCTCTTCTTCTTCCTCCATGGCCTCTTCCTGTGCTTTTGTCCTCTGAACCAGCGGTGCTCCTTAGCCGTTCAAGGGGCTACGCAAGTACGCAGGCAAAAAGATGCCATGCCGTGCTTGCGCTGGTGTGTTTGGGGGACAGAAGCCACACTGGGGCAGAGGTCCTGTCTGCTCTGCAGGGCCAGGCCGAGAGGTGGTTGACGCCACGCCAGCTTAAGCCAGGAATGGTGGTTTGCGACAATGGCACCAACCTCCTCTCCGCCCTCCGACAGGGACAACTGACCCATGTGCCCTGTGTGGCTCACGTCCTTAACCTGGTGGTGCAGCGGTTCTTGGGCAGGTACCCGGGCTTACAGGATGTCCTGAGGCAGGCCAGGAAAGTCTGTGTGCATTTCCACAGATCTTATAATGCCAGTGCTCGTCTGGCTGAGCTGCAAAAGGAGTTGAACCTGCCCAAGAACCGCCTTATATGTGACATGCCCACCAGGTGGAACTCAACGTTGGCCATGCTGCAGCGGCTGCACACGCAGCAGAGGGCCATCAATGAGTACCTGTGCGACTACGGCATCAGGACAGGGTCAGGGGAGCTTGTTTTTTTTTTCTCCACGCCAGTGGGGCATGATCAGGAATGCATGCACTGTCCTGGCACCATTTGAGGAGGCCACGAGGATGGTGAGCAGTGACAGTGCATGCATCAGTGACACTGTACCTCTTGTCCACCTGTTGGAGCACACGCTGCGTGGAATAATGGACAGGGCACTTGAGGCAGAACAGAGGCAGGAAGAGGAGGACTTCCTTGCCTCTCAAGGCCCCCTTTACCCAGACAGTGTTCCTTCTGTCCCACCCATCGCACAGGAAGAGGAGGAGGAGGATTGTGTCAGCATGGAGGTGGAGGCTGGCACTCAGCATCATCAGCAGCAGTCTTTTAGGGATGATTTACAGTCCCAAGAAACCAGTGGACTTGTACGTGGCTGGGAGGAGGTGGCTGCGGATCATGTCGTCCTTAGTGACCCAGAGGACTCCGGACCGAATGCCTCAGCAAACCTACGCTGCATGGCCTCCCTGATCCTGCAAAGTCTGCGGAAGGATCCTCGTATTCTTCGGATCAAGGAGAGGGACCATTACTGGCTGGCCACTCTCCTTGATCCACGGTACAAGGGTAAGGTTGCGGACCTTATGTTACCGTCGCAGAGGGAGCAGAGGATGAGACAACTCCGGGAGGCCTTGCAGAAAGGTCTGTGCAACGCGTTCCCAGAGACTGGAAGGTTACAAACTCCTGGTCCTGGACAATGAGTTGCTGAGGCTTCGGCCAGTCAAAGAAGGAGCGGTGGGGAAGGTGGCCGTCTGACCGATGCGTTCAGACAATTCTTTAGTCCGCAGCCCCAAAGTATGATCGGTTCCAGCAACCATCGCCAGCGTCTGATAAACATGGTGCAGGAATATCTAGGGGCAAGGTCAGACTTGGACACCTTCCCCACCGAAAATCCTCTGGCTTACTGGGTCTTGAGGATGGATCACTGGCCAGAGCTTGCACAGTATGCAATTGAGCTACTGGCCTGTCCTGCATCCAGCGTTCTTTCGGAACGCACATTCAGTGCTGCTGGAGGATTTGTCACGGATCACAGGGTGCGCCTGTCCACCGACTCGGTTGATCGACTGACTTTCATCAAGATGAACCAGTCTTGGATCACCACCAGCTACCACACACCTGATGCTGATATAACAGACTAATTGATTTTAACATGTCACATCCCTTCAAGACTGATGCTGATGCTGAGTGCCTGTGCTGTTATGTTGACTGGCTATCCTCCTCCTCCGAGTCCTCAATGATACGATTGATGATGATAGCTTGGAAGATCATTTTTGTTTATGGGTGCCGCCACCAGTGGCTAAGGCCCAATTTTTCAGCCCCTGTTTAACAGGGGCGTGTAATTACAATTTTTGAAGCAATACTTTGCAACAGGGCTCATTGCTGTGCTCCAAGTACAGTATCTGTGAGGGGTTGGAGTGTTGTGCCACCAGTGCCTAAGGCCCAATTTTTCAGCCCCTGTTTAACAGGGGCGTGTCATTACAATTTTTGAAGCAATACTTTGCAACAGGGCTCATTGCTGTGCTCCAAGTACAGTATCTGTGAGGGGTTGGAGTGTTGTGCCACCAGTGCCTAAGGCCCAATTTTTCAGCCCCTGTTTAACAGGGGCGTGTCATTACAATTTTTGAAGCAATACTTTGCAACAGGGCTCATTGCTGTGCTCCAAGTACAGTATCTGTGAGGGGTTGTAGTGTTGTGCCACCAGTGCCTAAGGCCCAATTTTTCAGCCCCTGTTCAACAGGGGCATGTAATTACAATTCTTGATCTAATAATTCACAGCAGGGCCCATTGCTGCACCCACCAAGAGTAACTCTGAGGGCTTACAGTGTTGTGGCAACGCCACCACCACCACCACCACGAAAGGCCCAATTTTTCAGCCCCTGTTCAAAAGGGGCATGTAATTACAATTCTTGATCTAATAATTCACAGCAGGGCCCATTCCTGCACCCACCAAGAGTAACTCTGAGGGCTTACAGTGTTGTGGCAACACCACCACCACCACCACCACCACGAAAGGCCCAATTTTTCAGCCCCTGTTCAACAGGGGCATGCAATTACAATTCTTGATCTAATAATTCACAGCAGGGCCCATTGCTGCACCCACCAAGAGTAACTGTCAGGGCTTACAGTGTTGTGGCACCAGCACCACCATCAAAGGCCCAATTTTTACTACCACTGTTCAACAATTATATGTAATTACAATTCCTGATATAATAGTTGACAGCAGGGCGTTCCAGCACCAACCAAGAGTAACTGTGAGTGCTTACAGTGTTGTGCCAACACCAACAACTAAGGGGCCTATTTCTGCAGAGTATATACGGCAGGTCCCTACTTTCAAACATCCAACTTACAAACGACTCCTACTTGCAAACGCAAGAAGACAACAGGAAGTGAGAGGAAATCTACCCCTAGGAAGGAAAATTCTCTCCTGTAAGAATTAATATGGGAGAAAGGTGTCTCCTCTGTACTGATGCTTTATCACCAATCCTTGTTTCAAGAAAAACACCACATTTCAAAAACAGTTGTCATTGGGACGGAAAGTGAGGTGAAATGTTCTGAACAGGGGCACAGACAGCAAAACAAATGTTACAGGGGTGATAACCCTTACCTATGTTTTCCAAAAAGTTTAAAAATAGATTTTTGGGCTGGAGCTACACTTAAACAATGTACCTGTTCAAAATTACAAACACATTCTACATAAGAACAAACCTACAGTCCCTGTCTTGTATGCACCGCCTGTATACGGCTGTTCAGAGTATATAGGGCCTTTTTTATTTTATGTGCGGGGTTCCCCTTAATATCCATACAAGACCCAAAGGGGCTGGTAATGGGCTGGGGTAGGGGGGGGGGTCATGGGGTAGCTATGCCATTTTTCTTAAAGATTTTCATCCATATTACCGGGACCAGACATTACATTAAAGCCGCAAGCAGTTTTAAATGGCTTTTTTTTCCTTTAGAAGTGTCATTTTGTGCAGGGACAGTTCTAAACACGGGAAACACGTGGCACTTCACAGGCATACTTTAGACACCCCCCAGGTACGATATTTAAAGGAATATTTGACTTTTTTTTTTTCACTTTATGCATCATTAAAATGACTGCTCCCGAAAAACGACCGTTTTTAAAACTTCTTTTTGCATTGATACATGTCCCCTGGTGCAGAACCCGGGTTCCCAAACCCTTTTTAGGACAATAACATGCATAATAGTCGTTATAATTAGCACTTTAGAATTCGAACGTTCGCATCCATTGTATTTAATAGGGTTCTAATGTTCGTACGAACTTTCGGTCCGTTCGCGGGTTCTGGTGCGAACCGAACCCGGGGGTGTTCGGCTCATCACTATTCAATAGGAATGAGATCAGGACTCAAGATCATTAATTGTGATCAGGATAACCAAGAGGGTTGACTGCATTGTATTGTGGAACAAAGTTGTTGGGCATTGGAGGTCAAGCGGTCAAAGAGGATCTTTCCCCATAAGTTTATGTATGTGGTTCCTGTTTTTTTTTTGGGGGGGGGGGTTGTTAGTTTTGGCCTCAGTATCAGTCAGTTTGGTTCACATGTTTTTAACGCCAGTTTATTTTGTGGTGCTTTTAACGCAAGTGTGTTAAAGCATGTTGTGTTAATGCAACATATTGCTCTACCATACATTGTAGGACGTTACAATGCAGGTGCGTTGCCATAGTGCATTGGGATGCCATTTAAAATTATTGGGCACCACATCTTGCACTAAAGCAGGAGGGTTTGCAAATGTTTTGTTTCTATACACATGCAGTCACGAAGGCCTGGTTCACACCTATGCAGTTTGCATATTCCAGGTGCATTTTACGTTTTTCAATACACCTTTTTGATCCATTAAAGTCTATGGAACCAAAAACCAGAAAAAAGTCCCTGACCATTTCCATAAAATGCACAGATGTGAACTACATCTATAGAAAACCATGTTAACTACTTACCGACCAGCCGTCGTCATTGTACTGCGGCAGGTCGGCACGTTCCCGTGAATCGCCGTCATTGTACGTCGGCTCGGGAATTGTAGTTTGCGGGCGCGCACCCACCCACTGGCCAGCGGGGGGAGCCAATCAGTAGGTGGGGCGGACTCGATGTCCGCTGGCCACCCGCGATCTTTCCCTGCAGTGACAGAACAGGGATCTGCCTGTGTAAACAAGGCTAATCTCTGTTCTGATAGGGAAGATCACACAGATCCTGTTTTTCTGCTATGCAGGAAGACGGATCTGTGTGTTTCCCCTAGTTAGCCCATCCCCCATACAGTTAGAATACACCTGCAGATAACACATTTAACCCCTTGATCACCACTAATGTTAACCCCTTCCCTGCCAGTGTCATTAGTACAATAACAGTGCATATTTTTAGCACTGATTACTGTAATAATGTCACTGGTTCTCAAAAAAGTGTAAAAAATGTCAGTTAGGTGTCCGATCTGTCCGCCGCAATGTCACAGTCCCGCTAAAAATCACAGATCACCGCCATTTCATGTTAATTTTGTTTGGGTACAGAATCGCACGACCGCGCAATTGTCAGTTAAAGCGACACAGTGCCGTATCGCAAAAAATGGCCTGGTCATTAGGAGGGACTTCCGGGGCTGAAGTGGTTAAATGGACTGTAGTGTGTTTCTGCAAATCTGAAAATGCACTAAAAAATGCATAAGTGTGAACCAGGCCTAACTTAATTATCTGTCATAAAGCTAAAAAAAAAATTAAAACAAAATCTTTTAAAAAAAGGATTGATCGCTCAAAAATGGAACGATATACAACATTTCTTCTGTATTATGAGTGATATTAAAACTATTGTTGATTAGCTAAAATGTAGACGGGGTGTACAGATCCAGGAGATGGAGTGATTAAACATCTAATTGATTCATGCTGTCATTATTTTCTAGCAAATATTAATCTCACCCTGGGGATGTGCCTGCGATGTATATAAATATCATCGTTTAGATTTTATCATGTGTACATAAAATATACCCATAGTCCTGGCTGTAAATAAACACATATGTTCATCTGCGGTCAGATTCCAAGGGAAAGAGACAGATACGAGCAGACGGAAGCTCGTTAGAGGACAGATGGTCTAATTGCATGGTGTGGAAATTAGAATTGGACGTCCTGCAGGGTCCAGGCCATTGAGGTACTAAAAATCCCAGTGTTCAAATCAATGTCCACTCTTCTCAACCAAACCAAGAACGTTCGGGGCTTCTGCGAACACTGCAGACAAGGTAAGTAGGTAGGTGAGCTCCTCCCAGAACAGAACATTTCCATACTTTTAGACATTTTAAAAATTTTAAACATTTATCTACAGTATGTCAGTATCTCTAATTAGAACTGAGACTAGAGCTACAAGGGTGATTTTATTCTCTTGCTACTGACAGATTGAAAGCCCAACTCTGGACACACTCTGGACATTTTTAATGATCTTGCAGCCATAGCAAAAAATAAAAAAGAATCTCTGGCCTGGGGAAGAGACTCAGTCCACTCAAACTGAGCTAAGGGGGGAGGGGCGGGGCCAGCCCAGGAGACGGAAAAAAAAAAAAAAAAAAGTGTGACAGTTTTAATTTTTTTTTCTTTTTTCACAGAGGTCCCCACATTTGGGGTTACCCTACATAGCTCACAACCACTTTGAATTTTATTTTTCCACCCTCACGGGGCGTTGTCAGTATGGGTCGTTGTCGCCCTGCCATGCCTCCCCAGCTCCCGGTTGTGACACCCTCTGGCTGGTCCGTGACTCTCGTGGACACACCACCCCCATGCAGACGCATCCGTAAGTTCTGTGGGTTAAATGTATGGGTGGGGGATTTTTCTCCTATTCTACGTTTGCCCACCAGCTCTGTAGCATTCTTTTAGATCATTAAAATGTATCTGTCTTTTTCATCCCCAGATGATCACTTCGGTTTTTGCTCCTGATGAGCGGCCCGCAAGGCCGGAAATGCATAGAGCTAATATCTACCGATAAGTGTATATACCCATCAACCTTTATGGACGTTCCTTCCAATATATACCAAATGTCTGCTTATGTCTCCTTTTTTAAAAAAAATGTTTTAGTGGATTGCCAAGTTGCATAGGTAGCGACTGCAATGTCTGGAAGATATGTACTGTGTATCTGCAAATATATGAAATATCCTTGATGGAATATTTATTAACTATTTACTATTGTGCAATATTTGGTTCGGATGAAATATAAAAAAGTATTGATATATAGCAAAATGCATAAAATTTAAATATGAAATTGTATTGCGATTTGAACCAATTAAAGGCTGTCCTCCACCAAAGTTATCTCTTTGTGTCCGTGTGCCTCATACAAAGTCCCGCCCTCTACTTTCCTTTTTGAATACTAAACCCGGGATGGAGGAGGGGATCTGAACGGCCCCTGAACCTCATTTAAAGTCCCAGAAAACCCCTTCTTTTTTATCATTCATACATGATAGCCAAATCCACTGGACAGCAAGGGCACAAGCAGCAGCTGCTTTGGGCTCCTCAACAATGACTGGACCCGGGGCAGCTGTCCCTTTTGCCCCGTACTAAAGACAGCCCTGTCTGAATGCAATACTTCCTCTACGATGCTGTCCCAAGCAGTAATTAGTTTCCACCACTAGATGTCCTCAGTTTTCCAGGTTCAATGACCCCCTAGAACAGTGTTTCTCAACTCCAGTCTTCAAGGCGCCCCAACAGGTCATGTTTTCCGGATTTCCCTCAGATGAAACGGCTGTGGTGATTACTAAGGCAGTGAAACTGATCAAATCACCTGTGCAAAATAATGGAAAGCCTGAAAACATGACCTGTTGGGGCGCCTTGAGGACTGGAGTTGAGAAACACTGCCCTAGAAGACCTACTGAATCTGGCCATAGATGGATAATCCCATTAAAGGTCCATGCTGAACCGGATGAATTTTAAACCATGTGTGGCTGCTCCGGCCCAACAGAAGTCAGTCTAATGATTGACTTATTTTGAATGGGCTTGTTAGAAATCGATCAGCGGCCAATGGGCTGCAGCCGCTGCTCAGTGTACGTTGACAGCGAAGAGTCCTGCTGTCAGAGTACAATGTCTGAGGGGAGAATTTCTCCATCCACCTTGATTGTGTTGATGGAGGAATCTATTCATTTTTTGTTACATTTTTTTTGGCCCACTGGCTAAACAAAACAAAAAAAGGTGCATCTATGGCCAGCTTTAAATTGCCGGATGTCATTGTCATGGGCCAGAGAGCTAGAACTTTTGAATAAGCAGAAAACATTAACCTAGCTCACTGAAGAGCTATAGGCCTGACTCCTCTACAGAGAGGCCACTGCTTCCACAAGGCCCCTTCTCTACATTCCCAGAGGTGCAAAGTTCCCATTTTATTCTAGGTCCGTTCATCTCTGAGTGATGTGTTGCTGCTTGCCCCACCAAAGAAATACAGGCAATTCCTTGGGGCAGGATCCTGTGTTTTCTGCCCCCGTAGATGTTAATAGGAGTGCTTGAAAAACAAAGGTGACAATCGTTTTCGCACTTAACAGCTAGATTTCTTCTCCTAGTAACCGTCTTTCCATTGGGCTAAATAAAAATGCCTATGTCTGAAAATGTGTGAAAAACAGATATAAAAAGTGCATCAAAAATGCCTGAAGAAGCTGATGCGTGTCTGGACATGAGTCGTAAATCCTGCCGGGAAGCTGTCATTGTGGGCAGACAATCATAGGCGGTGGAGGCTTTCCCTGCTTCACAGCTGCATGTGTACATGCCCCTTGAATACATGTGACTGTGGAGCCACCTATGATTGGCTGCCCGCAATGACACCTTCTAAGTGGGATAGTTTAGGTGGGTTTGGACTCATGTGCGGACACACCTGAGCTCATCCCTTTGACAAATGATCGGTTTCTTTCCCAGTCTAATTCCCCTAAAAGAAATAAGCAATCTATAACTGACAACCCAACTGATCGATATGCTACACACACGGAGAAGTGGATTTCGTTTGATAAGAGGCACAACTAAAACCTTCAGGGCCCTGGTGCAAGAAACCATGAAGGGCCCCTTCCCTCCAAACCCGAGGCGGAATGCCAGTGCAAGTGCAACCTTTGCGACCCTGGTAGTTCCGCTAGAGGTGTCAGCAGTTTTTTATTTTTATTTTAAAAACATATTTTTTACCATTTCATTTTATTTAAACATTTTTTTACAACATTATTTTTAAAACATTTTTTTAGGACTCCTTTTGGGGGGCTTTGGTGAGATATTAAGGGTCTAGACAGACCTCTGATGTTCTACCTTTGAGACTGGAAAGGAGATTGATGACAGTAAACAGTTTACAGTTCACAGTAAACAGGTACCGATCACTGACTCATCCATCAGACAAGCAAGGGGCTGGTAAATTACACATTTACCGACCCCTTCCCCGCTCTCCATCCTGACATATCTCCCGGGGGGGGAGAGAGAGAGCACGGGGGGGGTTGGGGACAGAAAACGAGAGCAGCAAAAAGAAGCTGCATAGGAGGAGCGGTGGGGGGTGGTGGCATATAGAGGAACCAATCCTCTCCATTTTCCTCCTGCAGCCAATGAATGCCTGTGGGAGGGAGGGGAGGAGAAGTGGGCATTTAGTGGCTGCAGGAAGAAAATGGAGGCGATCAGGTCCTGCATATGCATCCGCCCCTCCTATCCAGATGTACAGGGGTGCACAGGCCCCCTGAAGCATGGGCCCGGGTCGCAATTGCGACCCCTGTGACCCCTGTAGGTACTCCCCTGCATTTGATAGTAGGAAGATACGATGGCAAGTTATCAATTGCATCTCTGTTTCCACCATGCAGTCTCATAATCTGATCTATTAAAATACGACTGGATTCATGATTAAAGCATCTCAGTGCTGCCGATAGATGTAAAATGATTGGTAATTTTCTCCCCTGATTGAATCTGATCTAAGTTGTCAATTTGATCCTTAGGATTGCATATTGGATTGGATAATAAAATCATAGCATGTATTGCCTCATTCACACTGGCATATCTAGGAGTACACCTGTCTTTGCCAACATGGGGTGCACAGGTGTTCCATGCATCCATGTGCAGGCAGTCCCATTCATGTCTATTGGGATGCAGAGGCCTCATGGAAACAGCCGCTGCTCAATTTGACAGCCATGTGGGTACAAGTCCATGAATGCACACTGCCTTTGTTCTGGGGCATACACCCGCATGGCTGTCAAATTGGGAGCAGCGGCTGTGTCCGTGCAGCCTCTGATCTGATGAAAGCTGCAGTATCATTGGTTGGTGTAGGTGGCTACATTTTGCACATTGTAGTTTCATTGGGTAAGTCTGATCAAGTGATCTGAAGGATCTGACCATGCTACCTGCAGATCCTGCTCAGGAAAATTCTTTCCTTCCCAATATTTTGGGGCAGAATGTGATATCAGAGCATCCTGTGTGATAAATGGGTTTATCAAAATGTTCCACCAATAAAGACGGGAACATATGGACTCTCAAGAAACATTAAAGGAGGAGAGGAAGTGATGGATGAATCCTTAGAAGGAGCCGTATTGGAACATCCCACAAAGCACTTGAATTTTTATTGATGTCGGACATATGGGCTCTTTTGCTAATGATATCAGACACAAAGTACAGCAATTAAATGGCAATCCTGAGAAGCGGGACGAGCGCTGGCTCTGGGGTTTGTACAATGACAGTTATTTATGGAGAAAGACAGAACATACATTTGTTGGGCATGTTTGTACGAGGGAAAATCAGAAAGGTCTTCCACTGGAATTATAATGAAGATCTTCAAGTTAACGATGCTGCCAGCTGTGCCCGTTTTGGAGGCAGTGACACTAAACTCTGGTTTTAAATTCTATCTGAGTTTATATCCTTAAAGCAGTATTAAACCCAAAAGCAAACATTAATTATATTGCAGCTTACCAATTTTTGAATGTGATGGCTGCATTAGCTTTCTTTCTTCTATTTTCATCTGGTGATCCAGCCACTACAGTGTCTTGAAAAAGTATTCATACCCCTTAAAATTTTCCACATTTTTCCATGTTGCAACCAAAAACGTAATTGTATTTTATTGGTATTTTATGTGATAGACCAACACAAAGTGGCACATAATTGTGAAGAACAGGAAAATGATAAATGGTTTTCATTTTTTTTTACAAATAAATATCTGAAAAGTGTTGTGTGCATTTGTATTCAGCCCCCTTTTCTCTGATACCCCTAACTAAAATCTAGTGGAACCAATTGCCTTAAAAAGTCACCTAGTTAGTAAATAGAGTCCACCTGTAATTTAATCTCAGTATAAATACAGCTGTTCTGTGAAGCCCTCAAAGGTTTGTTAGAGAACCTTAGTGATCAAACAGCATCATAAAGGCCAAGGAACACACCAGACAGGTCAGGGAAAAAGTTGTGGAGAAGTTTAAAGCAGGGTTAGGTTATAAAAAACTATCCCAAGCTTTGAACATCTCACTGAGCACTGTTCAATCCATCATCCGAAAATGTAAAGAGTATGGTACAACTGCAAACCTACCAAGACATGGCCGTCCACCAAAAATGACAGGCCAGGCAAGGAGAGCATTAATCAGAGAATCAGAGAAGCAGCCAATGGTAACTCTGGAGGAGCTGCAGAGATCCATAGCTTGGGTGGGAGAATCTGTCCACAGGACAACTATTAGTCGTGCACTCCACAAATCTGCCCTTTATGGAAGAGTGGCAAGAAGAAAACCATTGCTGATAGAATGCCATAAGAAGTCCCGTTTGCAGTTTGTGAGAAGCCATGTGGGGGACACAGCAAACATGTGGAAGAAGGTGCTCTGTACAGATGAGACCAAAATTACATTTTTTGGCCTAAAAGCAAAACGCTACGTGTGGGGGAAAAGGAAACACTGCACATCACCCTGAACACACCATCCCCACCGTGAAACATGGTGGTGGCAGCATTATGTTGTGGGGATGCTTTTCTTCAGCAGGGACAGGGAAGCTGGTCAGAGTGGATGGGAAGATGGATGGAGCCAAATACAGGGCGATCTTAGAAGAAAACCTTTTGGAGTCTGCAAAAGACTTGAGACTGGGGCAGAGTTTCACTTTCCAGCAGGACAACGACCCTAAACATACAGCCAGAGCTACAATGGAATGGTTTAGAGCAAAGCATATTCATGTGTTAGAATGGCCCAGTCAAAGTCCAGACCTAAATCCAACTGAACATCTGTGGCAAGACTTGAAAATTGCTGCTCACAGACGCTCTCCATCCAATCTGACAGAGCTTGAGCTATTTTACAAAGAAGAATGGGAAAAAAATTTCACTCTCTAGATGTGCAAAGCGACATCCCCAAAAAGACTTGCAGCTGTAATTGCAGAGAAAGGTGGTTCTACAAAGTATTGACTAAGGGGGGCTGAATACAAATGCACACCACACTTTTCACATATTTATTTGTCAAGAATTTTGAAAACCATTTATCATTTTACTTCCACTGCACAATTATGTGCCACTTTGTGTTGATCTATCACATAAAATCCCAATAAAATACATTTACGTTTATGGTTGTACCATGTCAAAATGTGGGGGTGTGAATACTTTTTCAAGGCACTGTAAGTGTGTTGCTTTTCAAAAGAACAAGCTCGGGGGCGCTTACAATGATCAGCTTTTTCTCAGTACTTCCAAATCTGCATCTTTCAATAAAATAAAACCTGTGACAGACACCTGATACCCCGACTGGGTATCTCCCTTCCAGAGAGCTGCTTTCTCGCCACGAGAACACAGGAACAAGGTATTATGGCTAAGAATTGCACCCAAGAACTAGACAACACTAGCTTAGGTGCAAACAGAAACAGTCTTTATTGAAAATCCATACAGAATTAGATAAGAGCTTGATCACATGATTCTAAACAATGCCCATCCCCGACCGCCTGGCACCTACATAGGGGTACATGGAACAGAGACACCCATACAGTATACTATCAATCATTTAGTCTCCATTCACAACTGGGTGTTCTGAATCAAGGGCGGAATCGCTGCAAATCTGCCCGCGATTCAGAATTGCAGCAAAACGCGTGACGTGTTTGTGGCACACCAATCGCAGCGCGATTTTGCAGCACAACAAATCACGGCAAGATCGCACAAACAAAATTATGGGACCCATCGCCCAAAAGAAGTCCAGGAACTTAATTTGGGTGACACAGGTCCCACAATTTTGTTTGTGCGATTTGTCATGAACAATCGCAGCAAAATCGTGCCACGATTGGGGTGCCATTGAGAATTAATAGCATCGCAAATGCTTTGCGTATTTTGGCGCGATTCTGAATTGCAGGCAGAATCGCGGCGATTCCGCCCGCAATTCAGAATCCCCAGGTGTGAATGGAGCCTTAGGGGTGATCCTGAGGGCGCTGCGGCAATCCAGGGACACCATTTAATAGCTCCAAGCCCCAAGATGATACAGTCCAAAAAGCAACATCCTCCGAAGTCAATGGCCAGAGTGACAGTTGGTAAAAGGTACCCGGGAGCAATCCGTACTGTAGCCGGGTGGGAGTTCCACGGCTACTAAACCCCGGTAAGATGTTGTGGTGGACATTCCGGGGTTCCCAGGCGAGCTCCCCTACTGTGACCACCCCAGTCCAGGTCCCATCAAAGGTAGAGCACAGTCCCAAAAGAGCGACGTGATGGAGAGCTGGACTTCTGAAGCAATTCCAAATAAAGTTCAGGGGGGCATCCCTGCTGGTCCCAACTGCCATAGAGTTCCCAATAAACCAAACCAGGAATCGTTTTTAGGACAAACACAAGAAAACAGTCCATCAAAAATGTAGGGGGATATAACAGATAACAAATAACGGGGTGGATGTGGACAGAAAAGGTCCTTGCAACCAGTGTCTGTGACACCGCCATGAAAGTTCTTGTCTAGGCACTTCCTGTTATAGGGTGACAATTCCCTGTCCCTGTCTTGGATAGAGCAAGAAAGGGTTAAAACCCCTGTCAGTATTTTTTTTTCTGTGTCCCATTGGGGAGAATTCCTTTCACTTTCTGTCCCATGGATACATTGGGAAATTAGAGGAAATCTCTCCCAAGTCAGGGAAATCCTCTCTTAGTCCACATTGGATCACTGGGTTTGGGATGGTCGATGAGTGTAGGTGGGGGGAAAGCAATATGTTTTTCTAAGGACATGGCTGGAGTTCTGCCTTATGAGTGCACAGAGCAAAGTGTCAGCTAAAGGGGCGGCCCGTCCATTAAGGGCGCACGAGTGCCGCCCCCCGTCCATTGCCACCTCCCCTATCCATGCTTCGGCTCCTTTTCAGTACACCGGTGCATTGATTCCAATGCAGGGGGGGGCTGTTTTTTTAAGGTATCGATTAGAGCAAGAAGCTCTAATAGGCTTCAATATAGGGTGGACTTGAGGCGCATAGAGTGCGCTCCGAGCCCACCCAGGTGTGTTACAACAGCGAATCAATATTTATTGTTGTAACACTGATCCTCCTCCCCACCAATCATGAAGTGGGTTTTGACACCGGTCACCTGATTGGCTGAAAGGACAGGCAATCCTACCTAGGAGGAGGAGGGGAAGAGCTGGAAGCCGCCAAGGAGGAGAGGACTCGGAGCCTGGGCCACTGCACCACGCTGCCTGACACCCGCCACGACGGGGCTAGTGCTGGATCGTCCGGCAAACAGCGGGGGGTGGATGCCGCTCAGGGGAGATGGGTGGTTGCTTATCCGCCCCCCCACCCAAAAAAAACACCAGCCACCCAGTAGTGTATTTAGGTTTTGTGCTGCCCTAGTCCTGACTAAACTTGTGCACCCCCTAATTTAAATATGACCCACCCCTTCCTGTCAAGGACACACCCCTTTCTGTTTAAGACCCACCCTGAAATTTTCGAGTGGGGACACTAGTTTTGAGGGCCTGGGGGGGGGGGCAATGGATTCCCTTAATTTGCATAGATTTCCTCTCACTTCCTGTTTGGCTATGGGGGAGGAAGTGAAGGGAAATCTCTGCAATGGGACAGGGATGGTAAAAAATAAACTGACTGGGGCTATAACCCTCCCTTACTCTATCCAAAATGAATAAAATAAAATAAAGTGTTGCCTATAGTTTTACTTTAAGTACAAATTTCTGATAATTTTATGGAGAGGACTAAGAAGATATAACCATGCCAATGGTGCAGCAGAAAACATATAGCACAGTGAGGAAGGTTTGTGGTCCAGAATGATAGGACAGTCAAAATTAGAAGCAGCTTGCATTACACTGACAGTGTAGCACAAGCCGGCGGGGACTCTTTCCGTGCTGCCCCCCTGCAAAGTGCTGCCCTAGGCCTGGGCCTTGTTGGCCTAGGCCAGGATACAGCGTTGCAGCCACCACGAATCAGCTACAAAGAGCAGTAAGGCTCCATTCACACCATGCAGGACATGTTTCTCCCATTTCAATGGGCTTCCCTATAAGCAAGAAATGAGCAAAAGAAGTCCCTGACTCTTTTAAAAAATCGCGCAGCACCAAGACCGTACGGTGCTGCGGCATGATGCATTTTGACGCACGCATTAGGAGTTGCGGGGGGGGGGGGGGTTCACATCTGCTAAAGGGCAATGTATTTCTGTGCATGCTGGGAAAGTGTATAATTTTGCACATGCACAAAGTGTGAACATTGCCGAACCCTGAGCAACCAATCAAAATTCATATTACCAATATAAAAGAGATTCTGATTGGTTCCCTGCTCTTTGCCCTGTTTTATCTCATGGACCTGTAGTACACATGCTGGAGGTTCAATCCTTCAATGTAAATGAGCTTTACCAGAGAGAGAGGACCCAGGTGAAGACTGGGATTAGTGGTGTCATCCAGAAATCTACCATAATAGAGATCCATGTACAGCACAGACACTGCGTACTGCAGCCAGCCAGCGATGGGCCTCCCCCATACAGAGAGACAGACAGGATTCCATCCTGAATTAAGGTCAGCCGCAGATTATGAACACATGATGTCTGCTGTGATTCTCCCAGAGCATCATTACGTCTTCTTTTATCCTACCCAGCAAATCTGCCAGCTTTTCATCATGGTGACTCACCACTGAGGAAGCTGCATGCAGCACTTAGCACACTCACTACACAAAGGAGCCTCAGCCTGGCCTCCACAACCAGCAGCCTCCAATAACCAGGAGAGTCCCCATCTTCCCACCATCATGGATAAAAGGGGAAAAAAATAGGAGTAAATATCAATGAGTGAAAGAGCAAGAGGAGGGGGAGGGGAGAGAGAAAAGAGAGAAAAAGAAAAAAGTACAGAAAGATAGAAGAGGGGCCTAAGGAAAGCAAGACGGGGAGCAAAAAAAGAGACAGAAGGACGCGTGTTAACGTGTGTTATGGTATGCAAAGATATGCATTGCATTAATGCAGCCCATTGATTATTCAGAATTATTCATCATTACTCATTCATTATTTAGTGGCTTAGTTACATAGTTTACATAGTAGGTTAGGTTGAAAAAAGACACAAGTCCATCAAGTCCAACCTATGTGTGTGATTATATGTCAGTATTACATTGTATATCCCTGTATGTTGTGGTCGTTCAGGTGCTTATCTAATAATTTCTTGATGCCCCCCGCTGAGACCACCGCCTGTGGAAGGGAATTCCACATCCTTACCGCTCTTACAGTAAAGAGCCCTCTACGTAGTTTAAGGTTAAACCTAATTTCTTCCAATTTTAATGCGTGGCCACGTGTCTTGTTAAACTCCCTTCCGCAAAAAAGTTTTATCCCTATTGTGGGGTCACCAGTATGGTATTTGTAAATTGAAATCATATCCTCTCTTAAGCGTCTCTTCTCCAGAGAGAATAAGTTCAGTGCTCGCAACCTTTCTTCATAACTAATATTCTCCAGACCCTTTTTTAGCTTTGTTGTCCTTTGTACTCGCTCCATTTGCAGTACATCCTTCCTGAGAACTGGTGCCGAGAACTGGACAGCATACTCCAGGTGCGGCCGGACCAGAGTCTTGTAGAGTTGGAGAATTATTGTTTTATCTCTGGAGTTAATCCCCTTTTTAATGCATGCCAATATTATGTTTGCTTTGTTAGCAGCATTGCATGCGATTGCTGAGCCTATCATCTACTAGGACCCCCTAATCCAAATCTATCTGTATGAAGTGTGCATGTCCTCTTTGCCCTGGCATTGGGCTTTCTCCCACGCTCCAAATACATCCATTTGGGTAAATTAACCCTAAGCATAAGGAATGTGGTGTGTCTGACACCTAGGGATGAGCTTCGTGTTCGAGTCGAACATACGTTCGACTCGAACATCGGCTGTTCGATCGTTCGACGAAGATCGAACGATTTGGGCCGTTCGCGCCAAATTCGAGTGACGCGAACGGCCCACAATGCACTACGCCATCGCAGTGTCATCCAGGCGCTGTGATTGGCCAAGCATGCACTGTGACCCCGCATGCTTGGCCAATCACAGCGCCGGCAGCGAGGAGAGCAATGATTGGCCACAGGCAGGATGCCTGTGGCCAATTATTGCTGAGGGGGTTTAGTACATGCCCCACACTATAAAAGGCCGCCAGCACGGCGGCCTAGTGTAGTGTGTTCCGGAGCAGGGATAGAGCAGCATAGGCAGGGACAGTGACTTTTATTTCTTTCTTGCTTAACCTGGATTCCTTTAGTTTAGGGAAAGAGAAGGATAGGTAGGGAGAGTGTCAGTGTGTTTTGTGCTTGTGCTATATTGTGCTTAAAAAAAACATTTTTTCTAGGGACAGAAAACTGTAGGTAGGGAGAGTGTGTCAGTTTCTTTCACTGTCAAAGTCCTTGTTTCCAGGGACCTGGAAGGACAGTGAGTGAATTCTCCTTGTGCTATATTGTGCTTAAAAAAAACATTTTTTCTAGGGACAGAAAACTGTAGGTAGGGAGAGTGTGTCAGTTTCTTTCACTGTCAAAGTCCTTGTTTCCAGGGACCTGGAAGGACAGTGAGGTAATTCTCCTTGTGCTAAATTGTGCTTAAAAAAAACATTTTTTCTAGGGACAGAAAACTGTAGGTAGGGAGAGTGTGTCAGTTTCTTTCACTGTCAAAGTCCTTGTTTCCAGGGACCTGGAAGGACAGTGAGGTAATTCTCCTTGTGCTAAATTGTGCTTAAAAAAAACATTTTTTCTAGGGACAGAAAACTGTAGGTAGGGAGAGTGTGTCAGTTTCTTTCACTGTCAAAGTCCTTCCTTCCAGGGACCTGGAAGGACAGTGAGGTAATTCTCCTTGTGCTAAATTGTGCTTAAAAAAAAACATTTTTTCTAGGGACAGAAAACTGTAGGTAGGGAGAGTGTGTCAGTTTCTTTCACTGTCAAAGTCCTTGTTTCCAGGGACCTGGAAGGACAGTGAGGTAATTCTCCTTGTGCTAAATTGTGCTTAAAAAAAACATTTTTTCTAGGGACAGAAAACTGTAGGTAGGGAGAGTGTGTCAGTTTCTTTCACTGTCAAAGTCCTTGTTTCCAGGGACCTGGAAGGACAGTGAGGTAATTCTCCTTGTGCTATATTGTGCTTAAAAAAAACATTTTTTCTAGGGACAGAAAACTGTAGGTAGCGGGAGTGTGTCAGTTTCTTTCACTGCCAAAGTCCTTGTTTCCAGGGACCTGGAAGGACAGTGAGGTAATTCTCCTTGTGCTAAATTGTGCTTAAAAAAAACATTTTTTCTAGGGACAGAAAACTGTAGGTAGGGAGAGTGTGTCAGTTTCTTTCACTGTCAAAGTCCTTGTTTCCAGGGACCTGGAAGGACAGTGAGGTAATTCTCCTTGTGCTAAATTGTGCTTAAAAAAAACATTTTTTCTAGGGACAGAAAACTGTAGGTAGGGAGAGTGTGTCAGTTTCTTTCACTGTCAAAGTCCTTCCTTCCAGGGACCTGGAAGGACAGTGAGGTAATTCTCCTTGTGCTAAATTGTGCTTAAAAAAAAACATTTTTTCTAGGGACAGAAAACTGTAGGTAGGGAGAGTGTGTCAGTTTCTTTCACTGTCAACGTCCTTGTTTCCAGGGACCTGGAAGGACAGTGAGGTAATTCTCCTTGTGCTAAATTGTGCTTAAAAAAAACATTTTTTCTAGGGACAGAAAACTGTAGGTAGGGAGAGTGTGTCAGTTTCTTTCACTGTCAAAGTCCTTGTTTCCAGGGACCTGGAAGGACAGTGAGGTAATTCTCCTTGTGCTAAATTGTGCTTAAAAAAAACATTTTTTCTAGGGACAGAAAACTGTAGGTAGGGAGAGTGTGTCAGTTTCTTTCACTGTCAAAGTCCTTGTTTCCAGGGACCTGGAAGGACAGTGAGGTAATTCTCCTTGTGCTAAATTGTGCTTAAAAAAAACATTTTTTCTAGGGACAGAAAACTGTAGGTAGGGAGAGTGTGTCAGTTTCTTTCACTGTCAAAGTCCTTGTTTCCAGGGACCTGGAAGGACAGTGAGGTAATTCTCCTTGTGCTAAATTGTGCTTAAAAAAAACATTTTTTCTAGGGACAGAAAACTGTAGGTAGGGAGAGTGTGTCAGTTTCTTTCACTGTCAAAGTCCTTGTTTCAAGGGACAGAGAAGGACACCTGAAGGTAGCCCTTATTGCTTTTTTCCCATCTCCCTGCAGGCCATCTATTAGAATGTCTGGAAGGCAAACAAGGAGAGGCAGACAGTCAGGAGGCAATAAAAGAGGGCAAGCAGGCTCTGTGTCTGGGGGCAACAGTGCTGGTCGTGGACGCGGTGCATTGTCATCAGCACATGGCCATGGGACACGCTTGTCCTTCTTTTCGGCAGCTGGACATGTTGAGCCACATCATGCCGAAGACTTGGTAGAGTGGATGACCAAGCCCTCCTCCTCCTCCTCATCCTCTCTCACCCAGGCTCAGGGTACTGGAAAAGCAGCTGCCAAAGCGTCCTCTTCCCTGGTATCAATGTCAGACTCATCATCAGTCACTCCTTCCCTAGACCCACCGTGTCCTCCTCCTGAGGAGTCCCCCGAACTGTTTCAGCACAGTGTTGGGTACATGCTCCAGGAGGATGTCCAGCGTTTCGAAGGGTCTGATGATGAAACCCAGCTAGAGGAAGGCAGTAGCGTGAGAGCAGACAGAGGGGATGCTCAAGAAGGACACCAATCTGGCAGTCATGTTCCAGCAGCTGCAGCATACTGCCAGATTGCCTCCAGTGATGAGGAGGGAGGTGATGATGAGGTCACTGACTCCACGTGGGTGCCTAATAGGAGAGAGGAGGAGGAGGAGGATGAGGAGGAGGCACATCTCCAACGAGGCAGGATGCCCTTTGGTGGCCAGCGTAAGGGCAGTACACCGACGGAATCACACCGCAGAGCTCCGCCTGTGCAGGGCGCTGCCTCTGCCCGTCATTCAAAAAGTTCTTTGGTGTGGGCCTTTTTTGAGGCTAGTGCATCAGATCGCACAGCTGCTGTTTGCAACATATGTCTCAAGCGTATATCGCGTGGCCAAAACATCAGCCGCTTGGGTACCACATGCCTGACCAGACATATGTTGACCTGCCATGCAGCTCGTTGGCAAGCCTACCTCAAAGACCCACACCAAAGAACAAAGCGGACCTCTCCTTGCACCGCATCAGCTGGGATCTCCAACCCCACTATAACTTCAGTCCTCTCTGAAACATGCACTGAGAGGAATGAAGGTGTAGAATTAGGTGTGTCACAGCCAAGTACTTGCGGCCACTCTGCTAGCAGTACACCGACGTCCGATTCTAGCAGGCAAATTTCCCTGCCCCAGCTGCTGGACCGTCAAAAGAAGTTCACTCCCAGCCATCCACATGCCCAGCGGTTGAATGCTAGCTTGGCTAAATTGCTAGCGCTTCAACTGCTGCCTTTTCAGTTGGTAGACTCGGCCCCCTTCCGTGAGTTTGTGCAATGTGCGGTTCCTCAGTGGCAGGTTCCCAAACGCCACTTTTTCTCACGGAAGGCTATTCCGGCTCTCTACCGGCATGTGGAAGGCAATGTCTTGGCCTCGCTGGACAGGGCGGTCAGCGGTAAGGTGCATATTACCGCTGACTCATGGTCCAGCAGGCATGGACAGGGACGTTACCTTTCTTTCACGGCCCATTGGGTCACTCTTTTGGCAGCTGGGAAGGATGCAGGACAAGGTGCAGTAGTGTTGGAGGTTGTCCCACCGCCACGCCTCCAAAATGCTACTACTGGTTGTGACACACCTCTCTCCTCCACCCCCTCCTCTTCTTCTTCCTCCATGGCCTCTTCCTGTGGTTTGTCCTATGAACCAGCGGTGCTCCGTAGCCGTTCACGGGGCTACGCAAGTACGCAGGCAAAAAGATGCCATGCCGTGCTTGCGCTGGTGTGTTTGGGGGACAGAAGCCACACTGGGGCAGAGGTCCTGTCTGCTCTGCAGGGCCAGGCCGAGAGGTGGTTGACGCCACGCCAGCTTAAGCCAGGAATGGTGGTTTGCGACAATGGCACCAACCTCCTCTCCGCCCTCCGACAGGGACAACTGACCCATGTGCCCTGTGTGGCTCACGTCCTTAACCTGGTGGTGCAGCGGTTCTTGGGCAGGTACCCGGGCTTACAGGATGTCCTGAGGCAGGCCAGGAAAGTCTGTGTGCATTTCCGCAGATCTTATAATGCCAGTGCTCGCCTGGCTGAGCTGCAAAAGGAGTTGAACCTGCCCAAGAACCGCCTTATATGTGACATGCCCACCAGGTGGAACTCAACGTTGGCCATGCTGCAGCGGCTGCACACGCAGCAGAGGGCCATCAATGAGTACCTGTGCGACTACGGCACCAGGACAGGGTCAGGGGAGCTTGGGTTTTTTTCTCCACGCCAGTGGGGCATGATCAGGGATGCATGCACTGTCCTGGCACCATTTGAGGAGGCCACGAGGATGGTGAGCAGTGACAGTGCATGCATCAGTGACACTGTACCTCTTGTCCACCTGTTGGAGCACACGCTGCGTGGAATAATGGACAGGGCACTTGAGGCAGAACAGAGGCAGGAAGAGGAGGACTTCCTTGCCTCTCAAGGCCCCCTTTACCCAGACAGTGTTCCTTCTGTCCCACCCATCGCACAGGAAGAGGAGGAGGAGGAGGAGGAGGAGGATTGTGTCAGCATGGAGGTGGAGGCTGGCACTCAGCATCATCAGCAGCAGTCTTTTAGGGATGATTTACAGTCCCAAGAAACCAGTGGACTTGTACGTGGCTGGGAGGAGGTGGCTGCGGATCATGTCGTCCTTAGTGACCCAGAGGACTCCGGAGCGAATGCCTCAGCAAACCTACGCTGCATGGCCTCCCTGATCCTGCAAAGTCTGCGGAAGGATCCTCGTATTCTTCGGATCAAGGAGAGGGACCATTACTGGCTGGCCACTCTCCTTGATCCACGGTACAAGGGTAAGGTTGCGGACCTTATGTTACCGTCGCAGAGGGAGCAGAGGATGAGACAACTCCGGGAGGCCTTGCAGAAAGGTCTGTGCAACGCGTTCCCAGAGACTGGGAGGTTACAAACTCCTGGTCCTGGACAACGAGTTGCTGAGGCTTCGGCCAGTCAAAGAAGGAGCGGTGGGGAAGGTGGCCGTCTGACCGATGCGTTCAGACAATTCTTTAGTCCGCAGCCCCAAAGTATGATCGGTTCCAGCAACCATCGCCAGCGTCTGATAAACATGGTGCAGGAATATCTAGGGGCAAGGTCAGACTTGGACACCTTCCCCACCGAAAATCCTCTGGCTTACTGGGTCTTGAGGATGGATCACTGGCCAGAGCTTGCACAGTATGCAATTGAGCTACTGGCCTGTCCTGCATCCAGCGTTCTTCCTGAACGCACATTCAGTGCTTCTCGAGGATTTGTCACGGATCACAGGGTGCACCTGTCCACCGACTCGGTTGATCGACTGACTTTCATCAAGATGAACCAGTCTTGGATCACCACCAGCTACCACACACCTGATGCTGATATAACAGACTAATTGATTTTAACATGTCACATCCCTTCAAGACTGATGCTGATGCTGAGTGCCTGTTCTGTTATGTTGACTGGCTATCCTCCTCCTCCGAGTCCTCAATGATACGATTGATGATGATAGCTTGGAAGATCATTTTTGTTTATGGGTGCCGCCACCAGTGGCTAAGGCCCAATTTTTCAGCCCCTGTTTTACAGGGGCGTGTAATTACAATTTTTTTAGCAATAATTTGCCATAGGGCTTATTGCTGTGCTCCAAGTACAGTATCTGTGAGGGGTTGGAGTGTTGTGGCACCAGTGCCTAAGGCCCAATTTTTCAGCCCCTGTTCAACAGGGGCATGCAATTACAATTCTTGATCTAATAATTCACAGCAGGGTCCATTGCTGCACCCACCAAGAGTAACTCTGAGGGCTTACAGTCTTGTGGCAACGCCACCACCACCACCACCACGAAAGGCCCAATTTTTCAGCCCCTGTTCAAAAGGGGCATGTAATTACAATTCTTGATCTAATAATTCACAGCAGGGCCCATTGCTGCACCCACCAAGAGTAACTGTCAGGGCTTACAGTGTTGTGGCACCAGCACCACCATCAAAGCCCCAATTTTTACTACCACTGTTCAACAATTATATGTAATTAAAATTCCTGATATAATAGTTGACAGCAGGGCGTTCCAGCACCAACCAAGAGTAACTGAGTGCTTACAGTGTTGTGCCAACACCAACAACTAAGGGGCCTATTTCTGCAGAGTATATACGGCAGGTCCCTACTTTCAAACATCCAACTTACAAACGACTCCTACTTGCAAACGAAAGAAGACAACAGGAAGTGAGAGGAAATCTACCCCTAGAAAGGAAAATTCTCTCCTGTAAGAATAAATATGGGAGAAAGGGGTCTCATCTGTACTGATGCTTTATCAGCAATCCTTGTTTCAAGAAAAACACCACATTTCAAAAACAGTTGTCATTGGGACGGAAAGTGAGGTGAAATGTTCTGAACAGGGGCACAGACAGCAAAACAAATGTTACAGGGGTGATAACCCTTACCTATGTTTCCCAAAAAGTTTAAAAATAGATTTTTGGGCTGGAGCTACACTTAAACAACGTACCTGTTCAAAATTACAAACAGATTCTACATAAGAACAAACCTACAGTCCCTGTCTTGTATGCACCGCCTGTATACGGCTGTTCAGAGTATATAGGGCCTTTTTTATTTTATGTGCGGGGTTCCCCTTAATATCCATACAAGACCCAAAGGGGCTGGTAATGGGCTGGGGTAGGGGGGGGGGGGGGGTCATGGGGTAGCTATGCCATTTTTCTTAAAGAATTTCATCCATATTACCGGGACCAGACATTACATTAAAGCCGCAAGCAGTTTTAAATGGCTTTTTTTTCCTTTAGAAGTGTCATTTTGTGCAGGGACAGTTCTAAACACGGGAAACACGTGGCACTTCACAGGCATACTTTAGACACCCCCCAGGTACGATATTTAAAGGAATATTTGACTTTTTTTTTTTCACTTTATGCATCATTAAAATGACTGCTCCCGAAAAACAACCGTTTTTAAAACTTCTTTTTGCATTGATACATGTCCCCTGGTGCAGAACCCGGGTTCCCAAACCCTTTTTAGGACAATAACATGCATAATAGTTGTTATAATTAGCACTTTAGAATTCGAACGTTCGCATCCATTGTATTTAATAGGGTTCTAATGTTCGTTCGAACTTTCGGTCCGTTCGCGGGTTCTGGTGCGAACCGAACCCGGGGGTGTTCGGCTCATCACTACTGACACCCAGGACTGTCCTAAACAGCAACATTATTTATGGTTATTATTAATATTACTAACAATACAAATAATAATAGCTAGAAAACAAAACAAAAAGTGAAAATAGTAATCTTCCCTCAAATAGGTCATCAGTGGGAAGAATGCTCCTTACATTGGAGGTCAGTGGGAAGAATGCTCCTTACATTGGTGATCAGTGGGAAGAATGCTCCTTACATTGGTGATCAGTGAGAAGAATGCTCCTTACATTGGTGATCAGTGGGAAGAATGCTCCTTACATTGGTGGTCAGTGGGAAGAATGCTCCTTACATTGGTGGTCAGTGGGAAGAATGTTCCTTACATTGGTGGTCAGTGGGAAGAATGCTCCTTACATTGGTGGTCAGTGGGAAGAATGCTCCTTACATTGGTGATCAGTGAGAAGAATGCTCCTTACATTGGTGATCAGTGGGAAGAATGTTCCTTACATTGGTGGTCAGTGGGAAGAATGCTCCTTACATTGGAGGTCAGTGGGAAGAATGTTCCTTACATTGGTGATCAGTGGGAAGAATGCTCCTTACATTGGTGATCAGTGAGAAGAATGCTCCTTACATTGGTGATCAGTGGGAAGAATGTTCCTTACATTGGTGGTCAGTGGGAAGAATGCTCCTTACATTGGTGGTCAGTGGGAAGAATGCTCCTTACATTGGTGGTCAGTGGGAAGAATGCTCCTTACATTGGAGGTCAGTGGGAAGAATGCTCCTTACATTGGTGATCAGTGGGAAGAATGCTCCTTACATTGGTGATCAGTGGGAAGAATGCTCCTTACATTGGTGATCAGTGAGAAGAATGCCCCTTACATTGGTGATCAGTGGGAAGAATGTTCCTTACATTGGTGGTCAGTGGGAAGAATGTTCCTTACATTGGTGGTCAGTGGTAAGAATGCCCCTTACATTGGTGGTCAGTGGGAAGAATGCTCCTTACATTGGTGATCAGTGGGAAGAATGCTCCTTACATTGGTGATCAGTGGGAAGAATGGTCCTTACATTGGTGATCAGTGGGAAGAATGTTCCTTACATTGGTGGTCAGTGGGAAGAATGTTCCTTACATTGGTGGTCAGTGGGAAGAATGCCCCTTACATTGGTGGTCAGTGGGAAGAATGCTCCTTACATTGGTGATCAGTGGGAAGAATGCTCCTTACATTGGTGATCAGTGGGAAGAATGCTCCTTACATTGATGATCAGTGGGAAGAATGCTCCTTACATTGGTGATCAGTGGGAAGAATGCTCCTTACATTGGTGATCAGTGGGAAGAATACTCCTTACATTGGTGGTCAGTGGGAAGAATGCTCCTTACATTGGTGGTCAGTGGGAAGAATGTTCCTTACATTGGTGATCAGTGGGAAGAATGCCCTTACATTGGTGATCAGTGGGAAGAATGTTCCTTACATTGGTGATCAGTGGGAAGAATGCCCTTACATTGGTGATCAGTGGGAAGAATGCTCCTTACATTGGTAATCAGTGAGAAGAATGTTCCTTACATTGGTGATCAGTGGGAAGAATGTTCCTTACATTGGTGATCAGTGGGAAGAATGCTCCTTACATTGGTGATCAGTGGGAAGAATGCTCCTTACATTGGTGATCAGTGGGAAGAATGCTCCTTACATTGGTGATCAGTGGGAAGAATGCTCCTTACATTGGTGATCAGTGGGAAGAATGCTCCTTACATTGGTGGTCAGGGGGAAGAATGTTCCTTACATTGGTGATCAGTGGGAAGAATGTTCCTTACATTGGTGATCAGTGGGAAGAATGCCCCTTACATTGGTGGTCAGTGAGAAGAATGTTCCTTACATTGGTGATCAGTGGGAAGAATGTCCCTTACATTGGGGATCAGTGGGAAGAATGCCCCTTACATTGGTGATCAGTGGGAAGAATGCTCCTTACATTGGTGATCAGTGGGAAGAATGCTCCTTACATTGGGGATCAGTGGGAAGAATGCCCCTTACATTGGTGATCAGTGGGAAGAATGCCCCTTACATTGGTGATCAGTGAGAAGAATGCTCCTTACATTGGGGATCAGTGGGAAGAATGTTCCTTACATTGGTGATCAGTGGGAAGAATGAACCTTACATTGGTGTTCTGCAGGAAGAATACTCCTTATGTCGTGTACACACGATCGATTTTCTCGACGGTGAAAACACCGTCGAGAAAATCGACGGGAAAAACGAGGAACAGCTTGTTCCCCTACACACAGCCATTTTTCCCGACATTTTTTCTCTTGGTCGAGAAAAACGACCGTGTGTAGGCTCCCCGGCAGTGTTTCCCTATGGGAAAACTGCCGCGGAAAAAAATGCCGTGAATCACGACGAGAAAAATTAGAGCATGTTCTAATTTTTCTCGTCGTGATTAATGCCGTTTTTCTCGTCGGGAAAAATAACCAAAAGCCCACACACGGTCGTTTTTCTTGTCAAAGAGAAAAAATTTCATTTTTCCCGACGAGAAAAATGGTCGTGTGTACGCGGCATTACATTGGTGGTCAATGAGAACAATGCTACCTGTATAGATAGCTATAAAAAGCTAGAAATGTCTGTTTGCTCAAGGAACCCCTAGCAATCTCTGGAGGAACACTGGTGGAGAAAGGCTGCTCTAAACCAAAGCGCCTGAAAAATCGTTCAGCTCTCTGCTGCCATCCTGTGTACATCTCCGGTAATGCAAACTTAATTACAAACACAGAAGACAATGTGGAGCTGACAAAGGAAAGAAGCATGCACTGGGTAAAAATCACAAACAATACCTGTAACATTGTAGCAGTTGGCTACTATTTGTTAGTTTTGTATTCATCACATTGTAGAACTGAAGGGCAGACACAAGATTCTCATAAATTGATATACAACAGTCTGGGAAGGGTGAGTCTACCTCCTTAGAAATGTTGTCTTTTTTTTGATTGAAGGTGAGAAGTAGATTATAGAGTTGCAAAATTCATCGTTAAAGAATCGAGATCACGATTCTACCAGCCTTGCGATCTTAACACAGAATTTCCTCGATTCAGTGCAGAAAGTTCTCTGCTCAAGCTGACAGCTGTCAAAAAAAACCCCAAAACAACAACCAGGCAGCCTGCCAAGTTTATCCCAACATTTCTCAGGTGAGATAAAGAGAAACATTGTAACATTTTCTTCCTTTAGATGAAAGGAATAAACATCTGTCTGTAGATGAGGTCAGTTTAGCCACTTAAAAGACTAAACCTTTTTCTGACACTTGTTGCAGTAATCAGTACTTTTTTCTAGAAAATTACTTAGAACCCCTAAACATTATATATATTGTGAGGGGGTTAGCTCGGCAGCGGGTGTGTGTGACCCCCGGGATGGGCTCCCCACACAAAAACAGGCCCAGCAAACGGAGGTTGTGGTTTTCAAAATCAAAAAGGTGCGGTTTATTTTCTATTTACAGTGACAAAACACAGCAAAGCAAAAGAAACATAAATAAAATAAATCCTGGTCAACTTGACCTCTGACTATACATACAGGTTTCCTAACTAACAACTGGGATCAGCCTAGTGCTGTCCTAGTCCCTAAGTCCCTGGTTTTAAATGTCCAAGCAAATAGCCACACAGGCTTTGTCTCACCGCACAGGGGTTCACTCTCCCTAGACAGTCCACACAGGTCTGGTTCCAGGCATGAGCTAACATCTAATGAAGCTGGGAGTTCTTATAGAGGCCTAAATGAGCTGACAAGCTTCAGCTGGTCTCATCAACTCCCTGTCTGCACGACGCCCAGCACTCTCCCTAGAGGTATGAGTCATCCATGAGCCTACTAGCCTCAGCTGGGCTTATACAACTCTCCACCTAGTTGTATAAGTCGGCGTAAAGCCTGAATCTGGGCGAAATATATCTACCCCCCTGGATGCAACCAGGTGACTTTACCTTCCTGCTGTCACATACCCCCCCCCTTTTGTTTTAACCTCGGGGTTGGAACACCAGCAATCAGGCATTCATGTACTCGAGACAAAGCATCCACATTCCCCATTTGAACGCCAGGGCGATGCTTTACTGTGAAGTTGAATTCCTGGAGGGCCAGGAACCACCTATTCACTCTTCTATTTGTTTCCTTGTTTTGAGCCATCCACTTTAACGGAGCGTGATCCGTAACCATGTCAAAGTGCCTACCTAGCAGGTAGTACCGAAGGGAATCTAGAGCCCACTTCACCGCTAAACACTCCTTTTCAACGGTGGCGTAATTTACCTCATGGGACTTCAACTTCCTGCTGAGGTAAATGACTGGGTACTCTTCCCCGTTCCAGACCTGGGACAATACTGCTCCTAACCCCACATCTGACGCATCACTTTGTACGACAAAGTCTTTAGAGAAGTCGGGTGAGTACAACACTGGCTGGCTACATAAGGCTTGTTTCAAGAATTGGAATGCTGCCTCAGCCTCGGGGGTCCATTTAATCATGACCGACCCTTTCCCCTTCGTCAGGTTGGTTAGGGGCACAGCCTTAGAAGCAAAGTGGGGAATGAATCGCCGATAATACCCAGCGATTCCCAGAAAGGCTCGTACCTGCTTCTTGCTGTTGGGACGTGGCCAACTCTGGATGGCCTCGACTTTGTTGAGTTGGGGTTTTATTACTCCCCTCCCAATGGTGTACCCAAGATATTTGGCCTCCTCCTGCCCAATGGTACACTTCTTGGGGTTAGCCGTAAACCCCGCTTCCCGAACAGAGTCCAGGACTGCTTGCACTTTTGGCAGATGTGAGGCCCAATCTGTGCTATGGACAATTATGTCATCCAGGTAAGCCGCAGCATACTTCCGATGGGGCCTCAGCATCTGGTCCATTTTCCGCTGGAATGTGGCCGGCGCATTCTGTAACCCGAACGGCATTCTTTTATATTGGAACGCCCCGTCTGGGGTTACAAATGCGGTTTTCTCTTTGGCCGACTTGGCCAGGGGGATTTGCCAATACCCTTTTGTGAGGTCAAGAGTCGTCATGTATCGGGCTGTTCCCAGCCGGTCGATCAACTCATCTATACGTGGCATGGGGTAGGTGTCAAATTTTGTAACTTTGTTCAACTGACGAAAATCGTTACAAAATCGCCAGCTCCCATCCGGTTTAGGCACCAACACAATGGGACTAGACCAATCACTTTGGGACTCCTCTATCACCCCTAAGTTCAGCATTTTCTGTACTTCCTCCCGTATTGCCTCCCGTCGGGCCTCTGGGATCCGATAGGGTTTTAACTTCACCCTTTCACCGGGCGGGGTAATGATGTCATGCTCTACCCCAGATGTTTGTCCCGGCAGCTCAGAGAATACCTCCTTGTTGCGAAGCACAAACTCCTTAACCTCCTGTTGTTGGGGTTGTGACAAGGTGGCTGCTATTCCAACCTCAGGAATCACGCAACCAGTTTGAGCTGGTGACCAAGTGTCTGCGACTAGGGACTCTCTATCCCTCCAGGCTTTCAACAGATTAACGTGATAGATCTGTTCGGGCTTTCGCCTTCCTGGTTGTCTGACCTTGTAATTCACTTCGCTCACTTTTTCCATTATCTCATAGGGGCCTTGCCATTTGGCAAGGAATTTACTTTCAACCGTAGGGACAAGTACCAGTATCCTATCCCCCGGGGAAAAGGTACGGGTCTTGGCTCCACGGTTGTACACTCTCTGCTGTGCTAACTGCGCTTGGGCCAAATGTTCCTTCACGATGGGCATTACCTGTGCAATTCGGTCTTGCATCAGGGCGACATGCTCAATCACACTCCTGTGGGGAGAACTCTCACTTTCCCAAGTTTCCTTGGCAATATCCAACAGCCCTCTTGGGTGTCTCCCATACAGTAACTCAAAGGGGGAGAATCCCGTAGAGGATTGGGGCACCTCCCTAATAGCAAACATCAAATAAGGAAGTAGACAGTCCCAATCTTTTCCATCTCTATCCACCACTTTCTTCAACATTTGTTTTAGGGTTTTGTTGAATCTTTCAACCAGCCCATCGGTTTGGGGGTGATACACAGATGTACGTAATTGCGTCACTTTGAACAATTTACACAGCTCCTTCATAACCCGGGACATAAAGGGTGTACCTTGGTCCGTAAGCAGTTCTTTACAAATACCCACCCGGCTAAACACAAGAGATAGCTCTTTGGCTATGGTTTTGGCCGAGGTATTTCGGAGAGGGATCGCTTCTGGATAACGGGTGGCATAGTCCATTATAACTAATATATACTGGTGCCCCCTAGCGGACTTGATTATAGGCCCTACCAAATCCATGGCGATCCTCTCAAACGGGACCTCAATGATGGGTAGAGGGACCAGCGGGCTACGGAAATGTGGCATCGGGGCCGACCTCTGACACACAGGGCAGGAGGAACAATAATTTTCTATGTCCTTCATCACCCCCGGCCAATAGAATCTCTGTAATACCCTCTCTCGGGTTTTCTCTGTCCCCAGATGACCTCCAAGAATGTGCCCATGGGCCAACTCCAACACCAACTTCCTGTAAGGTTTGGGCACCACAAGCTGCTCAACGGTTTCTTCTGCCCTTTTTGCCACCCGATACAGTAGGTCCTTCTCTACGCTGAAGTATGGGTAAGTGCAGGTATTATCTGGGTTCACTAACTCGCCATCTATTTTCACTACGTTTTCCCGTGCCTTTATTAGGGCGGGGTCTTTCAACTGTTCTGTGGCAAAGTTTTCCCTGTGAACCTCAAGATCAGAAAACTCCACAGACGGTAGGTTTTCGTCTGAGGAGGTGGGCTCCTCTCCAGTTTCTTGAGTCTCCCCTGCCAATACTGTTAAGGGAAATTCCGGAGAGTCCTCACCACTCTCAGGGGAGTTCTGGCTATCACATTCCTGGTACATAGGGGCACCAGTGGGGGGCTCAGGATCATCCCACAGTTCCCAGAACTTCGGAAAATCCCTTCCCACAATGGCGTCATGCGGTAACTGAGATACTAAGCCCACTGGATGAGAGAGGGTACCTTTGGGGGTCTCGAAACACACTGTAGTCACTGGATACTCTCGGGTGTCCCCATGCACACAAATAACAGCTACCTTGCTATTCCCAAAGACCTCTGTTTTAACTAACTCAGCCTTTATCAGGGTCACAAGGCTACCTGAATCCAGCAATACCACAACATTTCTACCATTAACACACATTTTGCATAAATGTTTCTCAGTTCCTCGAATGGCAGTGCATGCGACTATCGCACACAGCGACTGACGTCTGCCCGTCAGAAAGTCACACTGCATGGGTTCCTCCACAACCGGGCAATTGGCTGCAATATGTCCCGCTTGCCGGCAGCGGTAGCAAACGATCCTTCTTGCCGCCTCTTGAGCCGCTGATTTCCCAGGCTGTTCTCGCCAAACTTGGGGTAGAGCTCCCACCCTCTCACTCTCTCCACCCTCACCCCTTGGAATCCTCTTATCCGCCCCTGGGGATGGTCTGGTCTTAGGGTGGAAAGTCCGAGTGTCTCTGGAAGAGGCCGTCAGGTTCTCTGTAGCCAAGTATTTCTCCACACGATCCACAAGACCATCGGCCGTCTCTGGGTCTCCATGGCTTACCCACTTTTGGATGGCAGTAGGAAGAGCTCTCAAAAACCGATCCATTACAACACGTTCCACAATCTTTGGTGCGGACAAAGTCTCTGGCTGTAGCCACTTTCTGCTCAGGTGAATGAGATCATACATTTGAGACCTGGGGGGTTTTCCAAGCTGGAAAGTCCAGTTATGCACACGCTGAGCCCGGACAGCCTGGGTGACACCCAGCCTTGCCAAAATTTCAGCTTTTAGCACCACATAGTCTTTTGCTTGGTTAGGCTCTAGGTCATAGTAAGCTTTCTGCGATTCACCAGTTAACAGAGGAGCCACCAGTCCAGCCCACTGCTCCTCAGGCCACTTTTCTCTTTCAGCGGTCCTTTCAAATGTGGTCAAAAATACCTCTGGATCATCCTCTCCAGTCATTTTTGTCAATAAACGACTCACCCCAAAGGACGCGGTATTAGTGGGACGGCTTTCCTCACTGGTCTGCGGACGTTGCTGCATTACTGCTTCCATTTGTTGTAGTCTCTGCTCTTGCTTCTGTAACAGGTCTATGAAGCGGGCCTCAGATTGCTGCTGGGCTTGTTGCTGAGCTTCCAGACTCTGTTGGTGAGCTTGCTGCTGGGCTGCAAGGCTCTGTTGATGAGCTTGCTGCTGGGCTGCAAGGCTCCTTTGCAAACCTGCATTTGTCTGCTGTTGATTGGCATTTGCTAGAGCCAGCTGTTTCAGTATCTCCTCCATGCTGGCTTAAAAAAACTGCCCGCATTCTCCACCAACTGTGAGGGGGTTAGCTCGGCAGCGGGTGTGTGTGACCCCCGGGATGGGCTCCCCACACAAAAACAGGCCCAGCAAACGGAGGTTGTGGTTTTCAAAATCAAAAAGGTGCGGTTTATTTTCTATTTACAGTGACAAAACACAGCAAAGCAAAAGAAACATAAATAAAATAAATCCTGGTCAACTTGACCTCTGACTAAACATACAGGTTTCCTAACTAACAACTGGGATCAGCCTAGTGCTGTCCTAGTCCCTAAGTCCCTGGTTTTAAATGTCCAAGCAAATAGCCACACAGGCTTTGTCTCACCGCACAGGGGTTCACTCTCCCTAGACAGTCCACACAGGTCTGGTTCCAGGCATGAGCTAACATCTAATGAAGCTGGGAGTTCTTATAGAGGCCTAAATGAGCTGACAAGCTTCAGCTGGTCTCATCAACTCCCTGTCTGCACGACGCCCAGCACTCTCCCTAGAGGTATGAGTCATCCATGAGCCTACTAGCCTCAGCTGGGCTTATACAACTCTCCACCTAGTTGTATAAGTCGGCGTAAAGCCTGAATCTGGGCGAAATATATCTACCCCCCTGGATGCAACCAGGTGACTTTACCTTCCTGCTGTCACAATATATATATATATATATATATATATATATATATATATATTTAGAAGAGACCCTAGAGATTAAAATGGTGGTTGTTGCAATATTTTATGTCACACTGTATTTGCGCAGCGGTCTTTCAAATGCAATATTTTTGGAAAAAATACACTTTAATGAATAAAACAAAAAAAAAAACGAAACAGTAAAGTTAGCCCAATTTTTTGGGGATAATATGAAAGATGATGTTACGCCGTGAGAATTGTCAGAGAATCATGATCTTTATTCTAAGCAAAAAAATTGTGATTCTCATTTTAGCCAGAATCGTGCAGCTCTAGTAGATTATTTTTATTATTAATAATAACAACAACTGTATTTGATTTTCAGGCCAACAGTCCTCTATTAGATTTAGAAGTACAGTGGAACCTCGGATTGCGAGTAACGTGGTTAACGAGTGTTTTGCAATACGAACACTGTATTTTAAAAAATCGTGACTCGGTTTGCAAGTGTTGTCTCACAAAACAAGCACGATTCAGGCCAAAGCGGTGTGCAGTACCGCTTTTGGCCTGAGGTGGGGGGCGCCGGAGCCGAGCAGAGCCGAACTTCGCCGATCGCAGCCGATCGGCGCCGTTCGGACATCTACGGAAGGGCCCACGGACAGCACGGCTGACCCTGGCAAATCTCGGGTAGGAAGTCTTTCCGAGGTTTGCCGAGGTCAGCCGAAGTGTCCTCGGGCCTTTTCGGTAGTTTCCGAGGCTCTCCGGCGCCCCCCGCCTCTGGCTGCATGTGGTATTGCATCCAATTGAAGTCAATGCGGAATTAATTATTTTAGTTTCCATTGACTTCAATGGGCAAACTCGCATTGATATGCGAGTACTTTGGATTATGAACATTCTCCTGGAACGGATTATGCTCGTAATCCGAGGTTCCACTGTACCTGTAAAGCCAACCATACAATAAAGAATTGAATTGTACAATCTCCTTTAGATCTACCAACAACTATATAATGTAAGGCCTCGTCCAGAGGGGCCTCTACCACCGCTCTGAAAAGCAATCCACTGTAGATTGACAGGCAGCTTAGACTCGTTATGTTTAACCCTATAAAGGGCGAACCGCCATACTGCAGCCACATGCATTGCACAGCAGCCCTTTTTACCTGAATGGGGTAAATATTAACACTGTGAGGCAGCTCTGCACATGCTCAGTTTTCACTGAGTTTCTATGGCTGAGAATTTCATCCCCATCACATATGAATAGCCCATGTGACTATAGAGTCAAACATGTGGGCGTATACACAGTGGTAAATGACAGCCCACTCCCTCCCTTCTCCTCCATGTCCACCAACCAGCTAAACACAATGGGGGTGGGATATTACATGTAGATTAATGGATGCTTCACCTCCCACTTATTTTAAGACACAGGATGGAGGGGCGTGACACAGCCTATGACTGGCAGAAATCTGCCCACACCATGTTATTTCCACAAAATAATAACGATTTGATGTCAAATATATTTTTATATGACATATTTAAACAGTTTATTGATATTATTTATTTTTACTCTGTATTCCAAAGGTTGATTTTATTTATTTTGAACATGTGACCAGCAGCAGAGGACTAGAAACTCCTCCTGCTTATGTTTCTCTAAAGACAGGCTGGGAAGGATCCGGGTCATGTGACAGCTGTATATCGATTAGGAAAAAGGTACTTAGACTTTTTTTTATTATTATTATTATTATTAAAATAATTCCAGTGCCATCATCCATATACAGAAATAGAAGGTACAATGTCAATTAATTAGTGTGTGTTTAGTATCACTTTAAATCATATCAGGCCATCTTTCAATGTAGCCATTCCTGATATAAAACCATTACTAGTAATTTGTATTTAAACCCAAATTAAATGCCAAAATCAGTCCTGGGTTTACACGTTCCACCACTGAGCGTATGGGGCTGCTGAATAGACATCTGTAATCCGTAGTCTTAAAGGGGAACAAAAAGTCATTGTGATTCAGTAAGAAGCTGAGAAAAAAAGATCTACCCTCAGCAAGAGGAATTACACTGGATATTAATCCTGTTATATTTTCTTTTAATACAGAGAGCTATTTATTATGCTGGATCTTCTTCCTAAAATTGTATTATCAATGAATAGAGAGAACTGTAGGCCCCCTTTATAAAGGGATTAGAGCAGCTGTCAGAGAGGTTCTTCTATTTTACCTTCTATATAACCAGAGATGAAAACTGTCACTCAGCACATTTCCCTGAAGTCACTGCTGCCTGTAGAGCTGGAAGGGACCTTTAGGTGGCAGCAATGAGAGTCAGATTTTTAGCTTGTATATCATGCCAAGCTTGTGTTCCCCTACTCAATTTATCCATTGAAATGTGAAAAAAAAAATAATTACAAAAAAATCATAAAGGATTTATATATATATATATATATATATATATATATATATATATATTATATATAACTATTTTGCCAAGAGTATTGGGACACCTGGCTTTACACGCACATGAACTTTAATGGCATCCCAGTCTTAGTCCGTAGGGTTCAATATTGAGTTGGCCCACCCTTTGCAGCTATACCAGCTTCAACTCTTCTGGGAAAGCTGTCCACAAGGTTTAGGAGTGTCTATGGGAATGTTTGACCGCATTTGGTGTTCTATTGGGTTGAGGTCAGGACTCTGTGCAGGCCAGTCAAGTTCCTCTACCCCAAACTCGCTTATCCATGTCTTTATGGACCTTGCTTTGTGCACTGCAAAAAAGAAAAAGGATTCCCCCTAAGTGGACTTTGAAGGCATAGATCTAAAAAAAATTATTGCATAGTATTGTTTTTATAATGAAAAATATTTATATATGACAACAAGATTTAAAAACATGAATTGGAATGTATACAAATCTGTATAAGAAACATCAATGTTCAAGCATGGAATCAGATGTCGCCTGTCACCCGACGTGTTTCAAAGTAAATGACTTTTTCTTCAGGGGTTCTTCCTTTGTGCACTGCTGTGCAGTTATGTTAGAACAGGAAGGGGCCATCCCCCAAACTGTTCCCACAAAGTTGGGAGCATGAAATTGTCCAAAATGTCTTGGTATGCTGACGCCTTAAGAGTTCCCTTCACTGGAAATAAGGGGCCAAGCCCAACCCCTGAAAAACAACCCCACACCATAATCCTCTGGAAGAAGGGTCAAAAATTCCCATAGACACAGTCCTTAACCTTGTGGACAGCCTTCCCAGAAGTCACTGTGCCATCAAATACAGCCCCTGTGCCCGTCAAATACAGCCACTAAGCCCATCATATGCCACCACTGTGCCCGTCAAATTCTGCCACTGTGACCCCCCCAGCTCAACCGCCGACTGCTGGGCACATACCTCATCTTGGTAGGGGATCAGGCAGCTGTGGGATGAGCAGCGGGTGACGGCGGCGGCTCCTGTGTCCTCCATTTGCCTTGTCTTCCTTCTGCTAGGCGTCCAATCACAGTGCCGGTGCCTTCAGACAATCAGATGACGGGTATTAGATCTGCGCCTCCTGATTGGCTGAGAGGCGGTTCAGTGTTAGAAAAGCGAATATCAATTCGCTTTTCTAACACATCTGGGTGGGCTCGTAGCGCAATGCTCTGCGCCACGAGTTCACCTTTTTGAAGCCCATTAGAGCCTATGGTCCTAATCAGGTGCTCCAATCTGCTGTAGCCAATGACAGGTGGACTTGGCTATGTGTTTTGGATCATTGTCATGTTGGAATATCCAAGTACGTCCCATGTGCAGCTTCCTGGCTGATGAATGCAAATGTTCCCTTTGATAACATACTGTATTTATCTTGCCAACAATTTTGACCAAATTTCCTGTGCCTTTGTAGCTCACACATCCTCAAAACATCAGCAATCCACCTCCGTGTTTCACAGTAGGAATGGTGTACCTTTCATCATAGGCCTTGTTGACTCCTCTCCAAATGAAGCGTTTATGGTTGTGGCCAAAATGCTCAATTTTGGTCTCATCACTCCAAATGACTTTGTGCCAGAAGGATTGAGGCTTGTCTCTGTGCTGTTTGGTGTATTGTAGGTGGGATACTTTGTGGCATTTGCATAGTAATGGTTTTCTTCTGGTGACTCGACCATGCAGCCCATCTTTCTTCAAGTGCCTCCTTATTGTGCATCTTGAAACAGCCACACCACATGTTTTCAGAGAGTCCTGTAATTCACCTGAAGTTATTTGTGGGTTTTTCTTTACATCCCGAACAATTTTCCTGGCAGTTGTGGCTGAAATTTTAGTTGATCTACCTGACCGTGGTTTGGTTTCACCAGAACCCCTCAATTTCTACTTCTTGATTAGAGTTTGAACACTGCTGATTGGCATTTTCAATTCCTTTCTATATCTTTTTATATCCATATCCTGTTTTATGCAGTTCAACTACCTTTTTCCGCAGATCCTTTGACAATTCTTTTGCTTTCCCCATGACTCAGAATCCAGAAACGTCAGCGCAGCACTGGATGAAAGATGCAAGGGTCTGTCAGGAGTCCAGAAACTCATTGACCTTTTATACACACCCACTAATTACAAGCAAACAGAACACAGGTGAGGATGGTTACCTTTAATAGCCATTCAAACCCCTTTGTGTCAACTTGTGTGCGTGTTATCAGGCCAAAATCACCAGGGTATGTAAACTTTTGATCAGGGTCATTTGGGTAGTTTCTGTTGTCATTATGATTTACAAAGAGTAAACACGGTTGATTGATAATAAATGGCTTCAGCCAAACACTAACCATGAGTGAAAGAAAAGTTTTTGTGTTATCATTCATATTCTCTGAAAAATGGCCAAGAAATCATAAATTCTGCCAGGGTATGTAAACTTATGAGCACAACTGTATTTAATATAAAAGAAACAAACTTTAAAAGCACTTGAGAACTTATTTTATTATGAACCAAATACTTAAGGAAAATAAAATGGCAATAGTTTTTTTTATTTTTACCTTTGCATGGACATGGACAGCTGAATTCTGATTGGTCGCCATAGGCAGTACAAACCTTGGCTTTCATACGCGGCGCTCACTCTGTATCTGTCCATTAATATTGGATGTATGGTTTGTATTCTGCTCACTGCAGCTGGTGCCGGCCTCTCCTCCCCTGTGAACACCTGATACCATCGGCGAGTTATTTAGTTCTGTTTCCATGGCAACATTTGTCAGGCTTTTTGCCAAACCGAATAATATAGCATTTTATAGGAATTCACTATAGTGTTGTATTGGGCCAACTGCTGAAACAACGACTTTCTTTATCTTTGATTGATTCTCTATTTATACCAGTTCTGGGGCAGTGTCAGGCCGGGGCTGTTTATTTAGATGGGGGGTCTCTGATCTTTCACTACGAGGGCCACATGATGTATTTTACAGACATTCACCCAAGAAAATCAGTTTTATAAATCGATGAATAACAAATGACTCAGAACAAAGCAAAGGCCTCCTTACACCAGAGTCCCCATTAGAACCCCCTTTACATCAGGATCCCCACCATAGTCCCTTAAGTAAATCCCACTTACAGTACATCAGAGTCCCCATCAGAGCCCTCCTTACATCAAAGTTTGTGCCTATCAGTCCCCCCTTACATTAGAGTCCCCAACAGAGCCCCCCCCCTCTATCAGCTCCCCAATAGAGCCCCCTTTAGATAAAGGTCCCCATCAAAGCCCCCCTTATATCAGAGTTCACATCATAATTTTTACACCAGAGTTCCCCTACATCAGGGTCTCAACAGAGCCACCTTTACACCAGAGTCTGACTTAGGAGTCCCCCCCTTACATCAGTGTCCCCATCAGAGTCCCCCCTTACATCAGGGTCCCCATCAGAGTCCCCCCTTACATCAAGGTCCCCATCAGAGTCCCCCCTTACATCAGGGTCCCCATCAGAGTCCCCCTTACTTCAGGGTCCCCATCAGAGTCCCCCCTTACATCAGGGTCCCCATCAGAGTCCCCCCTTACATCAGGGTCCCCATCAGAGTCCCCCCTTACATCAGGGTCCCCATCAGAGTCCCCCTTACATCAGGGTTCCCATCAGAGTCCCCCCTTACATCAGTGTTCCCATCAGAGCTCACCCCCTCCACATCAGGGTCTCTATCAGAGCCCCCCCTTACATCAGGAGTACCCCCTACATCAAGGTCTTATCAGAGCCCCCTTATATCAGAGTTCACCTTACATCAGTGTCTCAACAGAGTCCCCCCTTACATCAGGGTCCCCATCAGAGTCCCCCCTTACATCAGGGTCCCCATCAGAGTCCCCCCTTACATCAGGGTCCCCATCAGAGTCCCCCTTTACATCTGGGTCTCCATCAGTGCCTCCTTTACATCAGAGTCTGCCTTAGGAGTTGAGGAGTCCCCCTTACATCAGTGTTCCCATCAGAGCCCACCCCCCCTCCACATCAGTGTCTCTATCAGAGCCCCCCTTACATCAGGAGTCCCCCTACATCAAGGTCTTATCAGAGTCCCCCTTATATCAGAGTTCCCCTTACATCAGGGTCTCAACAGAGCCACCTTTACACCAGAGTCTGACTTAGGAGTCCCCCCTTACATTAGGGCCCCCCCTTACATCAGTGTCCCCCCTTACTTCAGGGTCCCCATCAGAGTCCCCCCTTACTTCAGGGTCCCCATCAGAGTCCCCCCTTACTTCAGGGTCCCCATCAGAGTCCCCCCTTACTTCAGGGTTCCCATCAGAGTCCCCCCTTACATCTGGGTCTCCATCAGTGCCTCCTTTACATCAGAGTCTGCCTTAGGAGTTTCAACTTACATCAGAGTCCCCCTTACATCAGTGTTCCCATCAGAGCCCACCTCCCTTCACATCAGGGTCTCTATCAGAGCCCCACTTACGTCAGGAGTCCCCCCTACATCAAGATCTTATCAGAGCCCCCCCTTATATCAGAGTTCACCTTAGGACTTTTACATCAGAGTTCCCCTTACATCAAGGTCTCAACAGAGCCACCCTTACACCAGTCTGACTTAGGAGTCCCCCTTTACATCAGGGTCCCCATCAGAGTTCTCCCCTGTACATAAGGGTCCCCACCAGAGTCCCCACTTACTTTAGGGGCCCCATCAGAGTCCCCCCTTGCATCAGGGTCCCCATCAGAGTCCCCCTCTACTTCAGGGTCCCTTTTAGAGCTCCCCTTACATCTGGGTCTCCATCATAGCCCCCTTTATATCAGAGTCAGCCTTAGGAGTTCCAACTTACATTAGATTCCCCCTTACACCAGGGTCCCCATCAGAGCCCCCCCCCACATCAGGGTTCCTATCAGAGCCCCCCTTACATCAGGAATCCCCCCTACATCAGGGTCCATTTAGAGCCCTCCTTACATCAGAGTTTGCCTTAGAAGCCCCTCTTACATAAGACTCCCCATCACAGCCGCTTACATCACTGACCATATTTGAGTCCCGTCCCCCCCCCTTACATCAAGGTCCCATCAGAGCTCCCCTTACATCAGGGCCCCCATTAGAGCCAACCTTACATCAGTAGCCGCCCCTTACCTTAGATTATGTTATGGCTGTAGTTAGTGTAAGAGGAGGGTGGGAGTCAGGAGGTGGAGTAGGAATGAATGGAGGAAGTTTTGTCCTGCTGGGGAAAGCAGCCTCTGGACTCCGGTGGTCCTAGCACCCAACTGACCTGGAGAAAGACATCACAGGGGAAGAACCCAACCGTAGCTGCAAGCTGGATGCGATCCTGAAGTGGCCAGGTGTGGCCCACAGGCTGTAGTTTGGAGACCCAACAATAACAATGTTCTACAGACATGCAGTGACGTGGAAGACTGAAGTTGGCCATTTAATAGTAGAATATAATTGCAAAATTTTCATTTTTGGAATGTTCATTTGATTTTGAATGGTTATTGGGGTCAAATTGACAATTTAGATTGTTAAGATCGTAGTGACGAGAAAATTTGAAGGAGCGGGATGAAAAAAAAATTTAATTACATTAGTTGACTCAATGATTATAAGATGGAATGCTCTGACAAATGATTTTTCAGAATTTCTGTATGAACATTCAAATGGAATTCTGAATGGTCAGCTAACTCAAACTCGATGTACGTGGTTGTGTTCAAGGGGTTATGGCTGCAGCTGTCAGCTATAACCCTGGTATTTTTTCTTTTCATGCTCTTTTATCCAAAAGCAATCCTAGCGGCTGATTAGCTACTGGATTGCTTTTACAGGGGGTGGTCCACCCCCCCCCCCCAACTCCTGCTGTCCATCATTGCCTTTCCGATCAGGGAACCCGTTATCCGATCTGGCAGTGCCACCAGGTTATCATAGAGCTGACCGAGGACCAGAAGGCCCCTGGCCATCTCTATGGTCTAGGAAGCCGGAAGTGATGTCATTAGCACACTTCTGGTTAGGGCAAATGTAAACACTGCCCTTTTTGGAAAGTGTGAGATCAATTTTTTATTTCTTTCTCGTACATCACGGGACACAGAGCGACATAGTCATTACTAATGGGTTATATAGATACCGTCAGGTGCTGGCACTGGCAACTTCCAAAACCGGAAGTACCCTCCCCTATATAAGCCCCTCCCATCCGGGAGCACCTCAGTTTTTTGCCAGTGTCTAAGGTGTTGGCCAAGAAGAAACATGTGTTTTTCACTGAGCTTGCGTACAGGTTCTTTTGGGCCTCAGTAAGCTATTCCGGATCCGACCAAAAAAGCTTCATAGCTAAACGGTCGGTACCCGGGCCTTGCAGAGAAGAGCAAGGTTTTGCCTGTAATGCTTCTCTTAGGAGAGCTGGACCCTGGGATCCAGAGCTCTGGTCATACCCACGACCAAGATGTTTTCTGTGCAGGGTGCTATACAGGTCCAGGGGAGTGGAATCCTTGGGAACCCGGTCCCTGAAGGTTTGATTACAATGCCTGCCGTGATAGGTGAAGTTTGGGCTTTTGTGGACCAAACAAAGTCCTGCGGCGGGGAACAGGTAAGTGGGGGCTCCCAGGAACTTGGTTCTATTGGGGGACCCCCAAGCCTAATTTGTCTTTCTGTCTGTTACCTAATGGTATTCCCGCAAAATTCTGTGCATGCCTGTAACTACTAAAAAAAATGTAATAATTTTTAATGGTGGTCAAGAAAAAAAAAAAAAAAAAGTTTTTTATATATATATTTAATATATTAGACTGCGGTACCTGTGTTTGTCCACTAGAGGCCGCTGTGGAATGTTTTCTTGTCATGTGGACTAGCTTCTTCTCAGCAGAGCAAAGTCCAGGCAGATGGTGAGTTCTCTTATAGGAAACTGCTTCCTCTGCCATGTTGCAGTGCTCGTCCATCCCCCGGCCTGCGGCAAAGAGGGGCCCTGGCTCCTGTCCCTTGTTACCATTTTTTGAAATTAGCGCCGAGGGCGCACGTGGCCGCGCGCGTGCGCGTGCACGCGCCTCTATATATAGAGGTGAGCCGGGAAAGGGGGCGGAGCCTGGGGGATGACGCTCTGTGCGCAGCGCTTCTGCGCATGTGCGGGCGTCCCAGCAGTTTAAAAAAACCACAATATTGTAGTGAGCTGGCTATGAAGTACAGAGACAGAGCTGGCAACATTTAAAGGCATACAGCAAGCGGTTGATACAGGCATCCCCTAGAAAGGCACTTTAGTAGACACCAACTGTGATATAGCAGCAATTGTGCTAGACTATTCTCAGTAAAAGTGGTGTATTACGGCTGGAATACCTCAGCTTTAGGCTTAGGAATATGCCGTCCAGAAGCTCCGGAACTGAATCTTCCAGGAAGCGAAAGGGGTCTCATCGGGCTCGGAGGATCTTGGGCATACTTCTGCTGCACCAGTCTCCCCTGAAGTTCAGAGGTAAGTGACCGTAGAGACCCCGCAGGGGTACTTGGTACTGTGGCTGTCCTCAGTTCACCTGCTCCTGTGTATGTAACAGAGGAGGTTTTTTCCTCAGCTCTGGGAGGATTAGAGAGAGATTGTCAACATTTATCGCTGCCTCCCTGTCAGGGAAAGCACGCCCGATCTCCGTCTCCTCCTTCAGAGTGCCTGTTAGCAGAGCAACAGTCCCATACAGGGATCGACCTGCCTGAAGGGGATCAGGATGAGGTTGATTCTGTTATAGAGGAATCAACAGTGGGGGAACCTTTTCTCAGCATCTCAAGCTGAAAGATTATGGGTTCAGTCTCTGACTAACATGGTCCGATCAGCATTTAAAAATGCACCTTGCGGAACCATCAACCACTACTGTATCCTCGTTGGGGTCGCTAGAAGCCCCCAGACTGTCTGTTCTTTTCCACTTCACCCTTTACTGAAAGGGCTCAGTTACCAGGATTGGGAACGTCCTGAGAAAATATTTATTCCCCCAAGAGATTTCTGGTGGTCTATCCCATGGAGGATAAGTTCATCAAAAAAAAAAAAAAGAAATGGAAGGTCCCTACAGTGGACGCAGCCATCTCTTGTATGTATAAATCACTGACATGTCCAGTGGATAATGTCCAAATGTTCAAGAACCCAATAGATAAAAGATTGGAGTCCTTATGAAAATCTGCTTCTTTCTACAGCAAGCTTGGTGACACAACCAGCAGTAGCAGCTATTGGGGTCTGCTAAGCAGTGAAGGATCAGTTGAAACAGGTCTTGAGGGACTTGACAGATCAGCAGGCTTTGCCCTAGCTGATCTACCTAGAGCCTTAGGCTTTGCGGTTGACGCCATAAAGGATTCAGTCCATCAGGCCTCCCGCCTTACGCTGTCTATAGTACATATGCGTAGGCTCCTATGGCTCAAAAACTGGTCTGCTGAAGCTCCCTGTAAAGAATGGCTGGTTAGCGTCCCATTTCATGGTGAACGCTTATTCAGGGAAAACCTGGACAAATATATCCAGAAAATTTCCAGCGGTAAAAATACGCTCTTGCCGGTTAAAAACAGAGTTAGAGGTCCCTCTTTAAGAGGCCTGCTTCTCCAGTCCCTGGGGCATCGGCTGTGTAACAGTTCCGACGGCCTCCTCGGTCAATTCCCGGGGGTAAAAAACAGGGACAATAGCAGGGTAATGAGAAACCCTGGGTCAGGGGAGGTACAAAACCTCCCCCAAAGTTAAATTCATTGAAGCCCCCACTCAGTCGGGTGGGGGGAGGACTCCAGTTGTTCGCAAGAGACCTGGCGGGACACGATCAAGACAGATAGGTGCTCTCCGCAGTATGTTTGGGATACAGTTTGGAGTTAAAAGACTCTCCTCCTTCCCATTTTTTGAGGTCAAACGTGCCAAGGGATCCCCGGAAGAGAGAGTCCCTCCTGTTGGCACTAGAACAACTATTGCTCCAAGGAGTAATTATGGAGGTTCCCCTGGAAGAATGAGGGTACGGGTTTTACTCAAACCTCTTTACGGTCCCGAAGCAAACGTGGACGGGAGGCCCATATTAATTCTAAAAGGGCTATACAAATTCCTGTATATCAGGACTTTCCAATGGAGTCAATCCGATCGGTGGCCACTGCCCTACAAGGGGAAGATTGGTTAGCCGCGATCGACATCAAAGATGCTTATTTGCGCATTCCCATCTTTCCAGTCCACCAAAAATTTCTACGCTTTGCAGTAGAAGGGCGCCATTTTCAGTTCAGAGCCTTACCCTTCGGTTTGGCCACAGCACCACGAGTGTTTACAAAAATTCTGGCCCTTTATTGGCCAATCTAAGAACACAAGGTGTAATGATAATGGCATATCTAGATGACTTGTTGCTGATAGACCACTCAGTGAAAAAACTAGACGTGGTCGTTCACAAGACAATCAAGTATCTGGAATCTCACGGTTGGATTATCAACCAAGACAAGTCACCCCTAAAAACCAGTCAAAAGTCTAGAATACTTGGGGCTAAGGTTGGATTCAGGCCAGAGAAAAATATTCTTGCCTCGAGGAAAGGTGTTGTCTTTGAAAGATTTGATCCACTTAGTGGGTACAAAAAAGACAGCCGTCCATACGCCTGTATATGAGGCTGCTGGGAAAGATGGTGGCATCATTCGAAGCAGTACCCTACGGTCAATTCCATTCAAGGAATTTGCAAGGGGCCATACTGTCAGCCTGGAACAAAAAAGTTCAGGCCCTAGACTTACAATGTCCTTGTCCCCTTCCGTTCGCAAGAGCCTCCGTTGGTGGTTGGTTCCCCAGAATCTGGAAAAAAGGAAATCCTTCAGTCCGATTTCTTGGAAGGTGGTCACTACAGATGCCAGCCTTATAGGCTGGGGAGCAGTACTGGAGCAATGGTCTCTCCAGGGCAGATGGTCGGATGCAGAAAAGGCCCTGCCCATCAATCTCTTGGAGATACGAGCAGCCCAGTATGCCCTAGTAGCATGGACATCCAAACTCCAAGGGTCCCCTGTCAGAATTCAATCAGACAATGCCACAGCAGTGGCATATATCAATCGTCAGGGGGGCACCAGGAGTCGTGCAGCCCAAAGGGAGGTAAATTACATCCTGAGATGGGCAGAAAGATATGTCCCAGCCATATCTGCGGTATTCATTCCAGGGGTGGAGAATTGGAAGGCGGACTTTCTAAGTCGCCAACAATTATGCCCAGGGGAATGGTCCCTTCATCCCGAGGTTTTTCGGACAATATGTCAGCAGTGGGGAACACCGGATGTAGATCTGCTAGCATCCAGATTCAACGCAAAGGTGGACAGGTTTGTCTCTTGGACAAGGGATCCCCTAGCTTGCGGCTCGGATGCCCTAGTGTTCCCTTGGGATCAGTTCAAGCTGATATATGCATTCCCACCGCCACAATTGTTACCTCGATTACTCCGCAGAATCAGGGTAGAAAAGAAACCAGTGATTCTGGTGGCTCCAGCGTGGCCCCGAAGAGCATGGTACGCGGAGATTGTAAAAATGTCTGTGGGGAGTCCTTGGATCCTCCCACATCGTCCGGACCTGCTTTCGCAGGGACCGATATACCACCCTTCCTTACCAGCCCTAGGTTTGACGGCCTGGCTATTGAAGCCCACATTCTAAAAAAGAGAGGGCTCTCTAATGCTGTGGTGTCTACCATGATCAATGCCAGGAAACCGGTATCCAGGCAGATCTACTATAGAATCTGGAAAGCGTACATCGCCTGGTGTGAGGCCAAGAAATGGCATCCACGTAAATACGTAATAGGTAGGATTCTGGACTTCCTACAATGGGCTGTAGATAGGAAGCTTGCCATGAGTACTATCAAGGGTCAGATTTCGGCCTTGTCAATATTTTTTCAAAGGCCCTTGGCTTCGCATTCACTAGTCAAAGCCTTTATACAAGGAGTGATGCGTATTAGTCCTCCGGTTAATATTCCCATATGTCCATGGGATCTAAACTTGGTTCTGTCGGTTCTACAGAAACAACCATTTGAACCATTACAGCATATTTCCTTGGTGCTTCTCACCAGGAAATAGATTTTTCTAGTAGCCATTTGTTCGGCTAAAAGAGTATCGGAATTAGCAGCTATGTCCTGTAAGGAGCCATATCTGGTTATCCATAAGGACAGAGTAGTGTTACGTCCTCATCCAGCCTTTCTTCCTAAGGTGGTATCGAGTTTTCATTTGAACCAAGATGTGGTTCTTCCTTCTTTTTTCCCCAAACCTACTTCGGTAGAGGAAAAGTTATTGCATTCTTTGGATGTAGTAAGAGCAGTTAAAGCTTATCTAAAAGCCACTGCTCAGATTCGCAGAACGGATACTTTGTTTATTCTGCCGGAAGGCCCCAGAAAGGGTCAGGCAGCGTCAAAATCTACTTTAGCCAAGTGGATTCGACAGGTCATAATACAAGCCTATGGCTTGAGAAGTAGACCGCCTCCGTTCAAAGTTAGGGCGCACTCCACGAGAGCAGTTGGAACTTCATGGGCAGTGCATCACCAGGCCTCCCTGGCTCAAATCTGTAAGGCCGCAACATGGTCTTCGGTTCACACGTTTACTAGGTTCTACCAGGTGGACGTTAGAAGTCAGGAGGATGTCGCCTTTGGGCGCAGTGTGTTGCAGGCCGCAAAAGATCCTCATGTCTGATAGCGCTCAGCTTATATATGGTGTATCCCCCCCCTCATTTGGCATTGCTTTAGGACATCCCATTAGTAATGACTATGTCGCTCTGTGTCCCGTGATGTACGAAAAAGAAAAAGGGATTTTTATAACAGCTTACCTGTAAAATCCTTTTCTTGGAGTACATCACGGGACACAGAGGTCCCGCCCTTCTTTAGGGACACTTATTGCTTTGCTACAAAACTGAGGTGCTCCCGGATGGGAGGGGCTTATATAGGGGAGGGTACTTCCGGTTTTGGAAGTTGCCAGTGCCAGCACCTGACGGTATCTATATAACCCATTAGTAATGACTATGTCGCTCTGTGTCCCGTGATGTACTCCAAGAAAAGGATTTTACAGGTAAGCTGTTATAAAAATCCTATTTTTTGACCCCAGATGCCTCCATAAAGATGACCTGTCGTGCCTTTTTTCTATCACTAGGGATGTTTACATTTCTTGTGAAAAAAATAAAATAAATTTAAGGGACAGTGTAAAAAATAAAAATAAATCATTTTTAAAGCACCTTGTCCCCCCTTGCTTGTGCACAGAAGCGAACATATACATAGGTCACACCCAGATATCTAAACGGTATTCGCACCACACATGTGAGGTATCACCACAAACCTTATGGAGCAGTAATTCTAGCACCAGACCTCCTGTGTAATTCTAAACAGGTAACCTGTAAAAATGTTGAAAGCGTCACCTATGGAGATTTTTAAGTATCATATCTTGTCGTCATTTCCACGAGAATGTGCAATTTTAAAGCGTGACATGTTACTCATATATATATTGGGTTATATATATTGTGTTTTTTTTTTTTTTTTTTGCGTTTGAAAAACCGCTGCGCAAATACTGTGTGACATAAAAAATTTCAACAATCACCATTTTTTTCTCCAGGGTCTCTGTTAAAAAAAAAAAAAATTAAAAAAATATATTTTTGGGGTTCTAACTAATTCTCTAGGAAAAAAAATGCATATTTTTGCTTGTAAACAAAAAGTGTCAGAGCCCATTCACACAGGGGCAACAGGACTTCCAGCGCGATTTTATGAGGCAACTCAGACACGATTTTATGAGGCAACTCAGCAAGACCTGGAGCTATTTACAAGGCAACTCCAAGTTGCCTGCAGGACAAGAGACATTCCAGTGGCCAATCAAACAAGAATCAGCTCTGTGGGAGGGAGGGGGGAGAGAGAGGTTTGCCTGATAAATGTATGTTATCTTCCTGGAGAGTCGCTCCTATTAAGACAGTGAGAGGCGACTCCCATTGAAATGAATGGTTACAGGTCGCCTAGGAGTCGGATTGAAGTAGTACAGGGACCTTTTTTGAAGTCGGAGCGACTGCAGTAGTGTGCATAAGGACGGCTCCATTAACTTACATTGATTTCTTCAGCCAGCGCGACCTGAGGCGACTAGGGGCGACCTGGGGCGATTTGGAGTCGGATCCAAAGACGCCCCTGTGTGAATGGGCTCTTAGAATAGGCCTGGTCTTAATGGATACTATAGGTTCAAGTTTTTTTTTTTTTATAAATAACAAACATATCATACTTACCTCCACTGTGCAGTTCTTTTGCACAGAGTGGCCCCGGTCGTCCTCTCCTGGGGTCCCTCGGTGGCTCTCGCGCTCCTCCCCGCATCAGATAACCCCCTCTGGGAAGCTCTCTCCCGAGGGGGTTACCTTGCGGTCGCGCTCCTGTGTCATACACTCGGCCCTGCCCCCCGGCGGCCGCGCCATTGGATTTGATTGACAGCAGTGGGAGCCAATGGCTGTGCTGCTATCAATCTATCCAATGAAGAGCTGAGAAGCCGCGGAGATAGCGACGTGGGATCGCGCCCACGGAAATTCGGGGCTCAGGTAAGTAAAACTGGGGGGCCGGACACTGCAAGGTGTTTTTTCACCTTAACCACTTCAGCCCCGGACCATTTTGGCTGGTTAAAGACCAGGCCCCTCTTTGCGATTTGGCACTGTGTTGCTTTAACTGACAATTGCGCGGTCGTGCGACGTGGCTCCCAAACAAAATTGAATTTTTTTTTTACCCACAAATAGAGCTTTCGTTTGGTGGTATTTGATCACCTCTGCGGTTCTAATTTTTTGAAAAAAATTCAATATTTTTTACTTTTTACTATAATAAATATCCACAAAAAATATATAAAAAAACATATTTTTGCCTCAATTTAGGCCTATACTTATTTTTCTACATATCTTTGGTAAAAAAAATCGCAATAAGCGTTTATTGATTGGTTTGCGCAAAAGTTATATTGTTTACAAAATAGGGGATAGTTTTATGGCATTTTTATTAATTTTTTTTTTTTACTAGTAATGGCGGCGATCAGTGATTTTTTTCGTGACTGCGACATTATGGCGGACACATCAGACACTTTTGACACATTTTTGGGACCATTGTCATTTTCACAGCGATCAGTGCTATAAAAATGCACTGATTACTGTGAAAATGACACTGGCAGTGAAGGGGTTAATCCAGTAGTGTATTTCGGTTTTGTGCTGCCCTAGGCCTGACTAAACTCGTGCCCCCCTTTCATTTAAATATGACCCACCCCTTCCTGTCAAGGCCACACCCCTTGCTGTTTAAGTTAAAAATTTCGAGTGGGGACACTAGTCCTGAGGGCCTGGTGGGAGGGGGGGGGGGCAATGGATTCCCTTAATTTGCATAGATTTCCTCTCACTTCCTGTTTGGCTATGGGGGAGGAAGTGAAGGGAAATCTCTGCAATGGGACAGGGATAGTAAAAAATAAACTGACCGGGGCTATAACCTTCCCTTACTCCAGTGTTTCTCAACTCCAGTCCTCAAGGCGCCCCAACAGGTCATGTTTTCAGGCTTTTCATTATTTTGCACAGGTGATTTGATCAGTTTCACTGCCTTAGTAATTACCACAGCTGTTTCATCTGAGGGAAATCCTGAAAACATGACCTGTTGAGGCGCCTTGAGGACTGCAGTTGAGAAACACTCCCTTACTGTATCCAAAATGAAAAAAAAAAGTGTTGCCTATAGTTTTACTTTAAGCACAAATTTCTGATAATTTTATGGAGAGGACTAAGAAGATATAACAATGCCAATGGTGCAGCAGAAAATATATAGCACAGTGAGGAAGGTTTGTGGTCCAGGATGATAGGACAGTCAAGAATAGAAACACCGCCCGCATATCGGAAGCAGTGTGACCGCTTTATGGGGGGGCGCTAGACTAATTTGCCTCTCTGCCCAGTCCACCCCATAAGACTGGCGCTACACTAACAGTGTAGCGCAAGCCGGCGGGGACTCTTTCCGTGCTGCTCCCCTGCAAAGTGCTGCCCTAGGCCTGGGCCTTGTTGGCCTAGGCCAGGATACAGCATTGGGTTACCCACTAGGTGGCACTGTAGGGGTTAAGTGTTCCCTGCATAGTGTTTCTTACTGTAGGGGGATGGGCTCTGTGTCACATGACACTGATCTCCGCTCCGAGTACACGGAGCCGAGATCAGTGTCATTGTCACTAGTCAGAGCGGGGAGATGCTTGTTAACACAAGCATCTCCCCGCTCTATACCTCCGCTAGACGATCGCGGGGATGCCCGCGGCGATCGAGTCCGCGGGACCCGCGGTCCGACTCACGGGGATGACGGCAGGGTCACGACCACATGGCAGGCATTTAAAGGGGACGTACAGGTACGTTGATGTGCCTGTCTGTGCTATTCTGCCGACGTAGAAGTACAGGAGGAGGTCGGCAAGCGGTTAATGCATAGGATGCATTAAGGTGAAAAAACACGAGGGTTTACAACCCCTTTAAAGTGGATCCCCCTGCTGCCAACCAAATCCAGTGACATGGGAGTCGGGGGTTGGGGCCGAGTCCTGCTGTCTGTGTCAATGGACATAGCAGCAGGACTCAGGAGCGTGCCCACACAAGTGCCCTCATGGAATACGGCTCTCCATGGGGTGTCACTTGATGTGGGGAGGAGCCAGAAGTGCTGCCGGAGGATAGGGTTACCACCTGTCCGGGATTCACCCGGACAGTTCGGGTTTTGAATCATGTGTCCGGGTTTCAGGCAGACTGAAACCTGGACACAATATTCAGACAGGAATGTGGCTCAGAACAGGGCCTGATAGGAGGGTGAGGGGGCACTATGCACACCACATTACTATTCTCTTTGTAGCACCCAAAGGTGTCCCAGGTCTGTTACAATCCTATAGTGTTTGCTAAAAAAAAAAATTTTTTGCTGTGCGTCGCTGAAGTGTTCAGGTTTTGCTGGAGGAAAAAGTGGCAACCCTACCGGAGGACACCAGAAAAGGGGGATCGGGGCCACTCTGTGCAAGACCCTAGCACAGAGGAGGTAACTATAGGCATGTTTGTTATTTTTTTTTTTTTAAAAGAGCCTTTACAATGACTTTAAAATCTGGTAACATATCGATTGATTTATGGGATCTAGAGAAAATGTGGAGCGATGAACTCCCAATGATTCCCCCTGCATAGCCGGTATAAGTGACAACTCTGCTTTGAGTTTTTAGAATGGATGTGCTCATTAGGACCCTGAAGACTAATGTGATCTGCTTGTGAAAGCCATAACCAGAGAGGAAGTGAAGATATGGGTTATCCTTTGACCTAGAGGAGAGTGTGTGATCATTGCAGCACTGGCAGAGGACTCACACAGTAAACTGGCAACATGAAAAGGAGAGAGGGGACAAATAAAGGGGGTCCCCGAGCACAGACCTCTGGGAGAGGAGCACAGGAGGACCATAGGGGAGCCCCCCACAGGAGTAAGAGACGGTGAGTGTGCGTACTTCGTACCGCTAATCGTTACGTCATCTCATAGATCTGAACTTTGTTCTGTGTATCCACGCTGGGAACACCAGTGACCCCTATACAGAACTGGAGAAATAAATCCGATTGCAAAATGTCGTTTACTTGCCAGCGCAAGCAAGACAATTTTTGTCAAGTTTTGGGCGCTGTGAATTGTGGCGTAAGAACGTTTTGATGGGATATGGGTGGTATTATTGGTTTGATGGTATACGTTTTTGCTATTGATCACATTAGGGCCAAGCGTACAGTTGAGTTTAGTGGTGGGGTTAAAGTGGTTGTAAACCCTGTAAAAAATTTTTTTTTTTAAAAACAACCTGCAAGACAAAGGCATAATGAGCTAGTATGACTAGCATACTAGCTCATTATGCATCACTTACCTTAGATCAGGGCCCCCGAAGGCGTCCTCGTCTCCCTCTCCAGCCGCAGCCATCGCTTCGGCGATAGCCGGAAGGTTACTTCCGGCTATCGCCGCTCCAGCCAATCACAGCGCCGCTCCAGCACTGTGATTGGCCGGAGCGGCGAAGACGTGACTCCGCGCATGCGCATGGGAACCGTCAAATCTGGCTAAGCCGGATTTGTGAATGGGATTAACCCTATGAATGCGCTGTTGCGCGCTGTAGACCCCGATGCATGTCATTTTTAGCAAATATCTCCTAAACCGTGTAGGTTTAGGAGATATTTCTTGCACCTACAGGTAAGCCTTAATCTAGGCTTACCTGTAGGTGCAAGTTGCATAAGTGGGTTTACAACCACTTTAAAGCAGTATTAACTCAAAAAAAAGCAAGCATTTCTTATATTGCAGCTTATCAGTGCTTAGATGTGATGGCTGCATTCATTTTCTTTTTTTGGGCTTTCTTTCTTCCACTTTCAGCCTGGGATCCAGCCAGCAAGTCTGTTGTTTTTCAAAAGACCAAGCTCTCCAGCAGAATGTATCAGTTTACAGGGATCAGACAAACTATTTGACCATGACAGGGGTGGTTAAAATGATCAGCTTCTATTTATTCATGTAAAACCTTTATCCCAAAAAACAAAACAAAGAAACTGTTTATAAAATGTGAGCCGGAGTTTGGCTTCAATTAGTTTGTGTAATTAGAGGGGTTGTAAAGGTTCGTTTTTTATTTTCTAAATAGGTTCCTTAAGAGCCGGTTCACAACAGGGCGACTCGTCAGGCGACTCACTCACCTGACAAGTCGCGTCCCACGCTTTTCAATGGAACCGTTCTAAGTAAGAGCGACTCAGGTCGCTCCGACTTAGAAAAAGGTTCCTGTACTACTTTTGGGGGCGACCCAAGGCGACCTGCATTGACTTCTATACAGAAGTCTTATGCAAATCGCCTCCGCGGGCGTCTCAAGTCGTCTTGAGATCGCGCCGCCGAGGTCGCCCCCACAAGTCGTGCCGCGTCACGCCGCCCAGGTGTGAACCGGCTCTTAAGCTAGTGCATTGTTGGTTCACTTAACTTTTCCTTAGATTTCCCTTCTAAATATTTTTTTTTCTTTGTTTTCTTTGTCTGAATTTCTCACTTCCTGTTCCTCCTCAGTAAGCTGTTCAGTAAGCTGTTCTGGCCGACTCCACACGGCTCAGATGATGGTGTGAAGTTTAGTGAGGAGAAACAGGAAGTGAGAAATTCAGACAAAGAAAAAAAACATTTAGAAGGGAAATCAAAGGAAAAGGTAAGTGAACCAACAATGCACTAGCTTAAAGGAACCTATTTAGAAAATAAAAAACGAACGTTTACAACCCCGTTAAATCTCCAACCAAACAATAAAAAGTGTGCTATCTTTGTGCTAGGTATAAGTTAAGCCCCGTACACACGGTCGGACTTTTGGCCAACAAACTTCATTTTGAGCAAGTTGGACCAACAATCCGACCGTGTGTACGCTCCATCGGACAAACTTTTTTTGCTTTTTTCTTGTTTTTAGCGGACAAAAGTTGGGTCTGCAAACGGACAAACTTTTGCCCAACAAAAGTCCGATGGAGCAAAGTCCGAACGTGTGTACAGAAAACCATCGCACTTTTGTCCGATGGACAAAACAACTAATGTTAAAATCAACCAACAATAGCAGAAGTTGACCAAAGGGTGGTGGTAAAGAGCAGAAAAACCACGTGATGTTGCAAAAAGTTTTGGGAAAGTTTGCAGAAAAGTCCGAGCGTGTGTATGCTATGCGTGTTCCCGACCAACTCTGTTCGGACAAAAAACCACGGAAAAGTCAGATGGAAGTCCGACCGTGTGTACGAGGCTTAAGACCCCATACACACTATTAGATTTTCTGCAGATTTTTGTGTATGGGGTCTAAAAGTGCATTAAACGTATGATGAACTCATCCTAAATTGACATCGGTGCAAAAAAAAAAGTCTATATAAAAATATATTATATAAAAAAAAATGTGTGTGTGTGTGTGTATATATATATATATAATTATTTATTTATCGCACATTTTATATCAACTTTTTTGTGGTGCTCAGATTTTCTAAACTTCAATAGTCCCTCCTCTTTCTTTGGCGTGAAGGAATGCTGATAACGTGTACCATGATTAAATTAATCGCTGGTGGTGATTCTTTTTGTGGGCACTCTTTCTTCAGTGGTACATGTTATCATCTTTCCTATAAAATATATATTTTCTTTAATAATATATTTGTTTGCACGTTTTATATGGGCTTTATTTGCACAGATATGTTAATTTCGGATGAGTTCATCATGTTTGATGCACTTTTATTGTGTCTCTTATGTGATTTATTAGCTTATACCTAGCAGCACAAGAATAGCGCACTTTTTATTGTTTGGCTAGAGCTTGTTACACATCTTTCTTGGATTGGTGATTTAGATGCTGCTGTCTGTTCAATCTAATTAATTTAGTTTTTATTGCATTTGTTTTACTTAGTTTTTGTTTGTTTTTTGTCACTAAGGTTTACATTTTTTTTTTTTTTTTGCAAGCGCACAAATATTATCTTGGGTTTATTTAGTGTATTTAAATCTGCTAATACATTTAACACTCCCATATACTGAGACTGACATTGCAGCTGTTTGCTGTGCATCCTGTGCTCCTTCGTCCAGAGTGGGGGGGCACTCCAATACAGAAGGTATGTTACTGGCCAGGTCCCCAGGTAAAAACAGAGGGGAAAAAGCCCACCCCCCCCCCCCCCAAAAAAAAAGTAATGCAGCCACTACATCTAATGGTTTGTAAGCTGCAATACCTAACATTTTTGGTTTTGGGTTTGATGCTGCTTTAGTTTAGTCATTCATGTCACAATTTTCAGTTAAAGCGGTTGTATACCGCAAAACTTTTTTTTTTTTTGGCCAACCTGCAAGGCAAAGGTATAATGAGCTAGTATGACTAGCATACTAGCTCATTATCAATCACTTACCTTAGATCGAAGCCCCCGTAGCGGTCCTCGGACGCGTCCTCCGTCGAATCCATGATACCCGGAGTGACTTCCGGGTATCGCCGCTCCGGCGCTGTGATTGGCCGGAGCGGCGATGACGTCAATCCCGCACATGCGCGGGGAACGGCACGATCCCCGCGCATGCGCGAATTTACGGCAGTGTCCGGCAGGCTCCCATTCAAGAGCCGCCGCGCTCAGTGCGCCTGCGCCGTTATCTACGGCACGCATGCGCCGTAGATAGCGGTACAGTTTTTTTTTTGCAAATATCTCCGAGACTGTGTAGGTCTCGGAGATATTACAAGCACCTACAGGTAAGCCTTAATGTAGGCTTACCTGTAGGTGCTTGTACAAAATTTGGGTATACAACCACTTTAACTTCAACCACTTTCCAGCCAGCAGAAAATGCAAGTAATGGCCAAAAATAAAGCACTCTACCACCCACGATGGACAAGACTTTGGTCAATTGTAAGGTTGAAATGAGGCGATGAATTGAGAGATTCCATAAAACTGGGATAAAATTAAAACAGAAAAAAAACGTGCAATTCCGTTGACTGAGCCTGGGTTCACACGTCATCGCGGCTTGCGTACGACTTCTTTAACAGAAGTCAATGCAAGTCGTATTGAAGTTGCACCAAAAGTAGTGCAGGAACCTTTTTCTAAGTCGGAGCGACTTGAGTCGCATTAATTAGAACGGTTCCATTGCAGCTAATGGGGCGCGACTTGTCATGCGACTTTGAAGTCACGGCAGTGTGAACTGGGGCTCAATCGCATGTTTGATGAAGGTAAATTAGATCCCATCTCCTCGTGACTGATCACAGCAGCCATAGGTGTGCGCAGCCTGTGGCATTAGGGTGTGCACCTGAAAGCTCAAAAACACGGTACCGAGCTCTCAGTGTGTTCATTCAGAAAGGGAAGGGGCCGGTAAATGACATTACCCCTTCCCCCACTCATCCTGAAATATCATCTATGTGTACCCACTGCAGTAGCCAATGGATGAGGAGGGAAGCCAGCCATGCTGTGGGAGGGGGCACCGGGCAGCAGGGGAAATCTGCATTGCAGGGAGTGATTAGGGTGTGCCTGTGCACACCTGGCACACCCTGTGCGCACGCCTATGACAGCAGCCATTCTATGGAGTAGATTTATTAAAACTGGGGAGTGGAAAATCTGGTGCAGCTCTGCACAGTAACCAATCAGCTTCCAGGTTTTTTGTCAAAGCTTAACCACTTGGCAACCACCTGCCGACAAATAACGTCGACAAGGTGGTTGCTTAACTCTGGGAGGACGTTATATAACGTCCTCCCAGAATCGCGCTCCCGCGTGCCCCCTGGGGCGCGCACACGGGAAACTCCGTGACCGCCGGGTCCAGAGGACCCGGCGCATCACGAATCGCGGTAAATCGCCGCTGATAGCGGCCGTTTACCACGTGATCGCTCCATCAAATGACGGAGCGATCACTTGTAAACAGACCGGCGTCATGTGATGACGCCGGTTCCTCTCTCCCCTCTCTGTACCGATCGGTACAGTGTGAGAGGAGAGGGGGAGGGAGCAGATCATGGCAGCAACGCTGTGGGCTGGATCTGTGACAATTGCAGTCACAGATCCAGCCATCTATCCATCCCTGCTCAGCCATCCCTGGTGCAATACCCTGCCAATACTCTGCAAAATACCCTGGCGCAATACTCTGCAATACCCTGGCGCAATACTCTGCAATACCCTGGCGCAATACTCTGCAATACCCTGGCGCAATACTCTGCAATACCCTGGCACAATACTCTGCAATACCCTGCGCAATACTCTGCAATACCCTGCGCAATACTCTGCAATACCCTGCACAATACTCTGCAATACCCTGCAAAATACTATGCAATACCCTGCGCAATACTATGCAATACCCTGCGCAATACTCTGCAATACCCTGCACAATACTCTGCAATACCCTGCACAATACTCTGCAATACCCTGCACAATACTCTGCAATACCCTTTGTGCAATACCCTGCCATAGTCCGCAATACCCTGCCATAGTCCGCAATACTCCGCAATACTCCGCAATGCCCGGCAATACTCTGCAATAACCACTTCCCGCCCTCCGGCCATCATATGACGTCCTTGACTTTGTACGGGGATATCTGAATGATGGGAGCAGCTACAGGCATCATTCAGATATCAGCTTTTTCAGCCGGCGATTCCCTACACCATAACAACAATCATAGTGGCTGTTCCGCCGCTTGATCATTCTTACGGGAGGCGAGAGGGGATGTCCCGTCCCCCCCCAGCCGCCCTCCGGTGCTTCTACCGACTCACCGCTACGATCAAAGCCAGGATTGTTTTTTTTTTTTTGTTTTTTTTTCAGGCTTCCCAGCCTAGAGGTAAGATGTGGGGTCTTATTGACCCCATATCTCACTGTAAAGAGGACCTGTCATGCCATATTCCTATTACAAGGGATGTTTATGTTCCTTGTAATAGGTATAAAAGTGATCAAAAAAAATTTTGGGGCGGAAAAACATGTCAAACTAAAATAAATAAAGTAAAATGAACAATAAAAAAAATATATATTTTTTTTTAAAGCGCCCCTGTCCCCGTGAGCTCGCATACAGAAGCGAACGCATACTAAGTCCCGCCCACATATGAAAACGGTTTTCAAACCACACATGTGAGGTATCTCTGCGAACGTTAGAGCGAGAGCAATCATTTTGGCCCTAGACCTCCTCTGTAACTCAAAACATGTAACCAGTAAAAAAAATTAAAGCGTCGCCTATGGGGATTTTTTAAGTAGCGAAGTTTGGCGCCATTCCACGAGTGTGTGCAATTTTTAAGGGTGACATGTTAGGTATCTATTTACTCGGCGTAACTTCATCTTTCACATTATGCAAAAACATTGGACTAACTTTACTGTTTTTTTGGTTTTTTTTATAAGCACAAAACATTTTTTTTCCGTAAAAAAACGCGTTAAAAAATTGCTGCGCAAATATCGTGCGAGATAAAAAGTTGCAACAACCACCATTATATTCTCTAAGGTCTTTGCTAAAAAAACATATATAATGTTTTGGGGTTCTATGTAATTTTCTAGCAACGCCTGATGGTGCTCCCTGCTTGTTGGGCCTCTGTATGTGGCCACGCTGTGTAAAAGTCTCACACATGTGGTATCGCCATACTCGGGAGTAATAGCAGAATGTGTTTTGGGGTGTAATTTGTGGAATGCATATGCTGTGTGTGAGAAATAACCTGCTAATATGACAATTTTGTGGAAAAAAAAAAAGAGAAAAAAAAAATCTTGATTTTGCAAAGAATTGTGGGAAAAAATGACAACTTCAGAAAAATCACAATGCCTCTTTCTGAATACCTTGGAATGTCTTCTTTCCAAAAAGGGGTCATTTGGGGGGTATTTGTACTTTTCTGGCATGTTAGGGTCTCAAGAAATGAGATCGGCCGTCAGTACTTCAGGTGTGATCAATTTTCAGATATTGGCACCATAGCTTGTGGACTCTATAACTTTCACAAAGACCAAATAATATCCACCAATTTGTACTTATTTTTACCAAAGATATGTAGCAGTATTAATTTTGGCCAAAATTTATGAAGAAAAAATAGTAATTTGCAAAATTTTATAACAGAAACGAAAAAAAAAACAATTTTTTTTTTTTTACAGAATTTTCAGTCTTTTTTTTTTTTCTTTTTTAGCGCAAAAAATAAAAAACCCAACAGTGATTAAATACCACCAAAAAAAAGCTCTATTTGTGTGAAAAAAGGACAAAGAATTCATATGGGTACAGTGTTGTATGACTGAGTAATTGTCATTCAAAATGTGAGAGCACCGAAAGCTGAAAATTGGTCGTTTAAGTGCCCAGTGGTCAAGTGGTTAATTGAACAAGCTGAAGTTAGAAGCTGATTGGCTACCATGCACAGCTGCACCAGATTTTGCACTCTCCAGTTTAGAAAATTAACCATGTGTCTTCAATTAAAAAAAGTGTAATCCAAAATGCCAGCTTTGGGCTCATGGTTAGGCTGGGTTTACAGTCTACCTGTAGTAAAAAAATAAAAGACCCAATCCGCACCTTGTGTTAGGCACCCTCTGGTGTCTGTTCCCCATTTCCGCAATTTAACATTCCAGTACGTCACCCTCTTGATTTGTCCTGGTGACTAGGGATGAGCTCAGGCGTGTTCGCATTGAACACGTGCAGAGCCCGCCAAGGAAGTCGGCACCGTCGGAACCGCGCTGCGCTAATCACAGGCAGGGAGATATGTCCCGATGCTCGGCTGCAGACACAGCTAGCCACCATGTGACCAATCTCATGATATATGGTGTCTGAAGGGAAAAGTGTCCAGATCTGCCCAGCACAGCAGTCCTATGAGACCTTCTATGTTTTAATTACAGTACATGAGGATGAAAGGAGGATGCTGATTGGGTGCAGGCCCATGGATAAAGGGGTTCCACTGGTCCTCCTGTATAGGATCCAGGTCAGCAGGGGAGCCCAGGCAGCAGGGTGAATCAATAGGATGTGGGCAGGGAGGGTGTTAGGCACAGCTCGCAGGCAGCTGGGGCAATTACTGGAACAATTCCCCTGTATGGCTCTTTCTGCAGCAGCTGAAAGCTGGCTTCTTCTCTCCCTCCCCGTTGGCCTTCAGATGCTTCAGAGGGAGCCATACATGGGATTGGTTCCAGTAATTGCCACCCCACCACACCGATCACCCTCCCTGTGCACCCTAATTTTTCCCCTGCTGCCCAGGCCCCCCAGTGTATTGGATTGAGTTCAGGACTCTGTGCAAACCAGTCAGGTTCCTCCACCCCAAACTCGCTCATCCATGTCTTTATGGACCTTGGTTTGTGCACTGGGGCGCAGTCATGTTGGAACAGGAAGGGGCCATCCCCAAACTGTTCCCACAAAGTTGGGAGTAAGAAATTGTCCAAAATGTCTTGGTATGCTGATGCCCTAAGACTTCCCTTCACTGGAACTAAGGCGCCAAGCCCAACCCCTAAAAAACAACCCCACACCATAACCCCCCCGCACACACACCCCAAATGATTTGGACCAGTGCACAAAGCAAGGTCCATAAAGACATGGATGGATGAGTGAGTTTGGGGTGGAGGAACTTGGCTGGCCTGCACAGAGTCCTGACCTCAACCCAATACACAGGGGGGCCTGGGCAGTCATGACCTCCACTCAATAGAACACATTTTGGGATGAATTAGAACAGAGACTGCAAGCCAGGCCTTCTCGTCCACATCAGCGCCTGACCTCACAAATGCACTTCTGGAAGAATGGTCAAACATTCCTATAGACACTCCTAAACCTTGTGGACAGCCTTCCAGAAGAGTTGAAGCTGTTATAGCTGCAAAGGGTGGGCCAGCTCAATATTTAACCCTACGGACAAATACTGGATGTCATTGAAGTTCATGTGATTGTAAAGGCAGGCGTCCCAATACTTTTGAAAATATAGTGTATTTATTGTAGCTACAGGTAAGCCTTATTTTAGGCTTATCTGTAGGTACAAGTAAACAAGGTAGGCTTTACTACCACTTTAAGTCATGCCAAGATAGGAAATCCAATTTTTAAGGCAGCTCTGTCAACTGGGGTATTCTTGGGGGTCCATGAAGTAGTCTAAAGAGTGTAGAAAGGATGAGAACATCACAGATCTTATGTTAGTCCGTTAAGTCTTTTGTGCATATATGACAAAAAAGATGATGTATAAAGCCTCGTACACACGACCGAGTTTCTCATCAAAAAAACGACAAAACACTTGCTGGCAGAGCTTTCTTGCCGAGTAACTCGGTCAGATGTACGCGGCTATCAGGTTTCTCGTCAAGAAAACCGACAAGAATCTCGACGAGAAAAATAGAGAACCTGCTCTCTATTTTCTCGTCAGGATTCTCCATTTTCTCATCAAGATTCTCGCCAGCATGTTTCTCGACGAGAAAAGTGTGTGTGTGTGTGTGTGTGTGTGTGTGTGTACACGTGTACACTTACCTGTCGCCGTGTAAACCCGCGCATGCTCGAAATGACTGACGCATGCGCGGTAGCTTCCTAGGCATAGGTAGGGTGTAGCAAGATGGCGGCGATGGCATCGAATGTGACGAGTGCACGCTCGTTGTAGTCGATGACGTCACCGCGTACGCTCCATTCAAAGAACCGCGGGTTCTTTGAATCGAGCGTGTGTACACTCGGCCGGGACAAGTTTCTTGTCCAAGAATCTCGTCAAGAAAAACAACGAGTTTTTTCCTGACGAGATTCTCGGCCGTGTGTACGAGGCTTTAGAGTCCAGAAGCGAAGCCTATGAATTTCAGTGTTTTAAACCTTCTCTTTCATCAGGGCTTAAAGTGGTTGTAAACCCTTACATGTACCCAGTGAAGTGACTGCCCTCAGGTTATGCACGGATTAAACAAATCCTCCTACATTTGTTCAAAGTGCTAAATTGTAAAGCTTGTCTGAGAGTTCCAAAAAAAAGGGGCAGAGAGTTGAGGTTACACTTTTCAGAGCTCAGTGAGGAGAGCTGTGAGAGCTGATTGGAGGGAAGGTACACCCCCCCCCCCTTAACACAGCTCACAGGAACAGAGTTGAGGCTGTCAATCAGCTGGAGCTCCCTCCCATGTCACCTTTTTTCTCTTGGTGTCAGGAAAACTTGTCAGAAGTGACTTATGCTGATAGCAGAGGAACGAAGCAGCAGACAGAAATTGCACTTAGAGCTCTTAATTGAGACATGTACACACTATAGATGGATATGCTTTGTTCATAATTCATGTCTGCGATTTACAATCACTTTAAATGCTGGCAGTAATTAAAGAGAATAACGGAGAACAAATTGAAATACAATAAGGTCATACTGATTCTGGTTGCCGGTCTGATGACTCAAATCTGTACAAACACTTTATTTTTATATTCTCTTCAATTACTGCCAGCATTAAGCCCTGAATGGGGGGGGGGGGGGGGGTGGTGAGTCACTGAAATGTGTTGGATTTACACAAAGACCTTTTGCCATATGCTATAAAGACTTACTGAACTCAAATTAGATTGGTGGATGTGTATGGGGGAGCACCTGGTACAAAAGTTAATCTCATTTAAAGGACTTTTTAAAACATTTAATGCTTAAGAGCATCAAATACAGCCAACGCGTTTCAGGGGGGAAAAAGCCTCCGTCCTCTTTAGGGATTGAGCAGTTGTCGGTAGTAGAGTTACTACAGAATGCACTAGGGAACTTGTGTTTGAAGTTCAACTAAAGGCAAAACTTTTTTTTCGTTTTGGATAGAGTAGAGGTGGATTAGAACACCTGTCGGTTTTTATTGCAGTCTGTGCCCCCGTTAAGGATATTCTCCTTCTCTATTTGTCCTGCTTACCGTATCATTGAAAGTAAGAGAAAATCCAAAATTTTGTTTTGTCCCCGGTAAAGTAAAGTCACTTGCCATGCCACCAAATGTGCATTGATGCTGCATTGGTGGCAGGCTGGCAGCACTGGTCCATTTAGTGAGGGCAGGAGATGATGCTGATAGAAAAAAAAAAAAAAAAAGGTTTGTGTGGTTGGACCTCATTGATGCCAGGAGCATGTGTGGCATCAAGGCGCTCAATACAAGTGGTTTCCTTGTGGAGGAAATGTTTATCTCATCCCCCCCCCCCCCCCCCCCGGCGTCCTTGGGGATCACAGCCAGGGCAAAAAAGGAACCAAAGACACGTCAAATTTATGGTAGAGATCCAGATGTCTACTAACGGCAGTCAACATTTTATCATTAGCTGAATAGTATACGTGGTCCTTGATTCTTTGACAAAATTGCCTGGCTGTTTTTCTCACGTAAAAAGCTCCACATTTACAAAGCATGGAGGTATACAATACCCTGTGTGTCACAATCCGCACAGAAATTTTGGGTAAAGATTTCTCCATTCGGGAGCATAAATCTAGTGCCCACGGAAATCCATGGACAGAAGGAGCATTTTCCACATCTTTTGATGCCATGTTGAACTTGTCTGTAAATAGAGTTGGCAGGATGATGGCTAGACACCAATTTGTCTCTCAATGATCTGGCCCATCTGAATGTAATTTCAGGACGTGGGCCAATATATTTACTGAGGATGGGGTCCTCCTGTAATAGTGGCCAATGGTTTGTTAATATATTACGTAATTCCCGATATTGTTCAGAGTATCTTGTAATATATTTGACTGTAGGATTGGATCTATTGACCTTTTAGTCTTTAAAAAGAAGTGAACTGCGGGTCTGACGCAGTGCTTTGTTATACGCGGCGAGCGCCGCATAACAGTGGTTTGCTATATCCCATAGAACGGAGTCGGGTTAGAAGAAGATTGGCCTGTGTTTTTAAATCTACAAGATGTGTACAGTTTTGGCGCACCCTAAAATATTGAGCATAAGGAATGCTTCGGATGAGCGCCATTGGGTGGTCACTATCAGCGTGTAACATTGTGTTACCAGCTGTCTGTTTTCTAAAAAGCGTGGAGGTTAGACAATTGTCTTGGCCTTTGAAAATTGTAAGATCCAAAAACGTAATCTGATGAGAATCACTAGCGACTGTATATTTTAAATTGAACTGGTTCAGATTCAAGATGTCAACAAAGGTAGCCAATAAGTCCTGAGTACCCGTCCAAATAATAAATATATCATCAATATAGCGCATCCAACATAATGCATGATTGGTAAATGATGACAATGAATCATCGGAGAATAGAATGCGTTCCCACACCTCAGGTACAGGTTGGCATAGGCTGGTGCACAGTAAGTGCCCAAAGCCACCACCTGCACCTGGAGGTAGTGGGACTCCTTGAATCTGAACCAGTTCTAGGTCAGAATAAAGCAAAGAAGGTCCAATATAAACTCACGGTACTCCCATTTGTGATGGTCCTGCTCCTGTAGGAAGGTACGAACCATTCCGATGCCCTGCTTGTGAGTTATGCTAGAGTACAAAGCCTCAACATCCAAAGTCACGAGCAGGGCATCAGGAGGGACAACTAATCCCTCAATATGTTTGAAGAGGTCGAGTGCGTCTCTAATGTAGGACAGTAAACCCAACACGTGAGGCATAAGAATCGACCAATCAGCTATCGTTCTCTGTCAGTGAACCAATACCCGACACAATGGGCCTCCCGGGGGGGGGGGCAGGATTGGTTTCTTGTGTACTTTTGGCAATGGGTAAAAAGTTGCCTCCCAAGGGTCTGTATATTAAGGTAATGGTAAAGCTCCTGATCAATTAATCACTTCTGGTGGGCAGAATTGATAATGGATAGGTATTCAGTTTTAAATTTAGAAGTCCGAGCCACAGAAACCCGTGAATACCAGTCTTTGTTACATAGTATATTCATGCACATCTTTTCATAATTGGCTTTGGTCATCAAAACAATGTTACCCCCTTTGTCGGCCACCTTGATCTCGAGATCAGGGTGATTCTGTAATCTTTGGATAGCCTGTAGTCGTGACCGTGTTAATCCTTGTGTCTGGGGGTAATAGTCATCCGTTTATTATCGTTGACTGTGCTCAACAAAAAAACCCCACACATTGGGATTAGTCATCAGGTCAGGGAATTTTGGGGATTTTAGTTTTAATTTAGCAGTGGGTATTGGAGTTGGCGTGACAAGGATAGGAGGCAACTCGCCTCTAATGGCATCCGGCTCCTCATTCTCCTCCAGTAGAAGCATTCGATCACGGAGGGCTTGAAAGTCCTCCATGGTGTAATGCTTAATCCTATTGGATATCTGTCTATCCTGTTTGGATCGAAGATAGTCTTTGTCAAACAGCAATATAACCTCACTTTGGGATTTACTGTTGTTTTGAAATGTCCTCTTTTTCATATTCCATGTAGTTGCATTACGGTTATATACAGTTGCAATATTTAAACCACTGGTTGGTCTATCAATGTGGATTTTAATATATGTTTTTTTTTTCATTATGTTTCTATAATAAAAATATTTTTTTTGTACATTTTTTTGTTTGTCGTGCCTAAAAAGTCCAAGCTCTGTTTATCCTAACTCCTCCTATAGTTCTACTTTGACTTGATGAAGACTAGCATCTACTGGTGACAAAAAAGGCAGCCAAAAAGTCCTTTTAACCCCTTGGCGCCGACTGCAGGCAGTTATGGGGGCTCTCGGCAGGTGGGCCTGTCATGTACCTGACTGTGGAACCCGAGATTAGGAGGGTGGCCTCTAGCACAATTCCCATCCAAGCACTCCTGGTAGTGGAGACAGGGACTGCTAAGGCAGTGGAAGAGCGCAGGTGCCTGGAAGCTGTAGGAGTGAGCGGTAGCTTGGAGACCCAAGAGTCCTTCCAGTGGTGGTGTGGAGTCTGGTCACAAGCCTTGCTCAGGGAGAGCCAGGCAGATAGGATCAGGTTCAAGGTCGGGAACAGGCAGAAGTCGGTAACGTGCTGGTGGTGGGGTACCAAATCGGGAAGCAGAGATGTAGTAATAAGTCCAAGCCGAGGTCGCTAGCATAAGCGAGAAGCAGATATAATAGACAGGGGTGATCCAAGAGAGGTGTCAGACATTAAAACAAGGTTAGCAGACATGGATTAGAGTCTGGAACACAGGAACCAAAGCTGAAGACAATCCAGCACTGAAGCCAGGCAGATTCTCAGTTTAAATAGGCTGCTGGGCACCAGAATATAAAGAATGTGTGCGCGAACGTGCCCGCATGTATGCGCATTCTAGTCCTTGCCAGTCTTGGGCTTCTATGCTCGTGACTCTGCACATGCGCATAAGAATGAGCACCTGCTGCTCGAGATCCTTGACTGGGCCCTGTCGCTGAGCGGCCACATATTTGCATGAATTATTGTGAATACAGCTGTGCTGAGAGTGCTTGCCCTGCGAGCTCCCGACACAGTTACCGGCGTTTAACGGAAAGCTGCTGATCACTACTTTCCGATCATGTGACCGCCGTTACAGCCTATCACGGCAGTCACAACCCAACCCCCCCCCCAAACCCCTTAAAGGGTCGTGAGGCTCAAAGGGGTTAAGTGAGATGAACTTTTGTACCAGGCGCTACTCCATGCACACCCAAGAATTTACAGTCTGGCGAGCGCTCCCTTTTGCTATCGGAGTGGTAAAAGCTTGGGACCAGAACAGAAGTCACCCATACTATATTTTATAGGAAAAAGCACCTTACAGTATATCCAGTAGGATTTTCACTTCTATCAGTCCAATGCTATCATACACCCATCTCACATTAGATTTGTGGCACTCTTATCCTTTCTACACGCTCTATGGGGGAGGAGATCCAAGGCCAGAAGGACGGTCCAAATTGATCAGGGGAAACAATGGCGAACCCAAGGGGATTTTTAACCTGTCCAATCAACTATTCCTACAAACAGTGGCCACCCAAAATAGTTGGGACCCTTCCATAGACAAGAGCTGAAATTGGATTTATGTGTATGTACAATGAGGGAAAGGGAGTCACCGCTCCAGGTTGGTCTGGTTTGTAATTACCCTCTTCTCAGAAGCCACGGGTGCTGGCAATGCGTATAGCAAATGGAAATAAAAGGATGTTTCTGGACAGCCGCACTCCAAAAAATATTGCCTTTATTGGTAAAAAAGGATCAAAAACTACAAGCCACAGCAAAAACTGAACACTGACGCGTTTCACACTAATGCTTAGTGCTTACTCATGATTAAGCATTAGTGTGAAACGCGTCAGCTGTGTGTTCAGTTTTTGCTGTGGCTTGTAGTTTTTGATCCTTTTTTTACCAATAAAGGCAATATTTTTTGGAGTGCGGCTGTCCGGAAACATCCTTTTATTTCCATTTGTATGTACAATGAACTGTTCCTCCACCAACATAAATGTTATTAATAAAAAAAGAATATGTCTTTTTGACAGTTACATTTTTCTTCTTTCCTTCCAGCCTATCGAATTGGTTGTTCTACCTGAAAAGATTTGGTGTGGGCCTTGTCATCATTTATATATGTGTCCCTTTCATCATCAGGCTCTTCCCTGCAATACTAGGCAAAGTTGTTTATTTAAACATGGGTGAGTACCAGATGCAAGGATTGTCCAATCGAACTGGTGGCCATGTCCATGTTTGGGGCCCTCTAGGGCCCACATTTTTTATTAATGTGAACTTTTTTGTAAACTCTTTTTCTAGTAAAAATTCCTCTGTTTGTGGACTTCAAGAATCCCGAAGCACTCCTGAACCACACCACAAATTTCTACCTCACATCTGACGAAGGGGTGACCATCGGCGTCTGGTGAGTGGTCATACACGGTGGAAGCAAAGTTGGCCGCGCCTTTTTATGAGATGTAACCACAGGGCTTTTTTCTCAGAGAATAGGTGCAGGTACTTCAAACAGGACAAAGTATCATTTTGTGGTGCCAAGTCATTTGTACGGAATTTGTTAATGAGAACAAGAAAATCAGGAAAAATAGATTCCCTGCAGCCACCAACAATATACCCCTCTGCGACAATATACCCCCACCAGCAACAATAGATCCATCCCAGGAACAATAGATTTTCCAGCAGCCAGCAACAGTAGAACCCCCCCAGAAAATATGACCCCCCCAACGGCAACAATAGATCCACCCAGCAACAAAAGACCCCAGAACAATATACCCCTCAGAAACCGCTGACCCCCCGCAACAATATCCCCCCTAGCAATAATAAATCCACCCCAGCATCAATAGATCTCCCAGCAGCCAGCAACAATATACCCCTCCCTCAACAGGAGATCGCTCCCAGGAACAATTAACCCCCAGCAAAATATGACCCCCAACAACAATAATATATCCCCCACAATAATAGATCCCCAGCAACAATAGATTCACCCAGCAACAATAGACTCCACAACAATATACCCATCAGCAACAGTAGACCCCCGCAACAATGTAACTTATGCCAGCACTATTACTCCCACTGAAACAAATGATGGGGCACTATTCCTTCCACTGATACCAATGATGGGGCACTATTCCTTCCACTGACACCAATGATGGGACACTATTCCTCCCACTGACACCAATGATGGGACACTATTCCTCCCACTGACACCAATGATGTGGCACTTTTCCTCCCACTGATACCAATGATAGGGAGCACTATTCCCCTCACTGATACCAATGATAGGGCACTACCAATGATGGGGCACTATTCCTTCCACTGACACCAATGATGGGGCACTATTCCTCCCACTGACACCAATGATGGGGCACTATTCCTCCAACCAATACCAATGATGGGGCACTATTCCTCCAACCAATACCAATGATGGGGCACTTTTCCTCCCACTGATACCAATAATAGGGAGCACTATTCCTCCCACTGACACCAATGATGGGGCACTATTCCTCCCACTGACACCAATGATGGGGCACTATTCCTCCCACTGACACCAATGATGGGGCACTATTCCTCCCACTGACGCCAATGATGGGGCACTATTCCTCCCACTGACGCCAATGATGGGGCACTATTCCTCCCACTGACACCAATGATGGGGCACTATTCCTCCCACTGACACCAATGATGGGGCACTATTCCTCCCACTGACGCCAATGATGGGGCACTATTCCTCCCACTGACGCCAATGATGGGGCACTATTCCTCCCACTAACGCCAATGATGGGACACTATTCCTCCCACTGACTCCAATGATGGGGCAGTATTCCTCCAACCAATACCAATGATGGGGCACTTTTCCTCCCACTGACACCAATGATGGGGCACTATTCCTCTCACTGATAACAATGATGGGGCACTATTGCACTACTCCTCCTACTGATACCAATGATGGGGGAACTATTCCTCTCACTGATACCAATGATGGGGCACTATTCCTTCCACTGATACCAATGATGAGGCACTATTCCCACCAATGATGGGGCACTATTCCTCCCCGTAATACCAAATATGTTGACTCCCATTGACGCCAGGAAATGTTTCACTCCCCCTGGCCACAGTCCGGCCCCCCTAAAGTCTGAAGGACAATAAACTGGTCCTTTTGTTTCGAAAATTTTGGAGAGCCCTGGTCTAGTAGAATGGGTTTGGAATTCTCATAGTGACGGAGAACAAGGGTTGGCTCAATTATCTCTGAACAATGAAATTAGCAGCGGGAATAAACAGATTCTCTTGAAATGAAGACATTTGTAAGAAACAAATATTTGTCTAATTATGAGCTATCATACAGATAGGGGTTAATTATAAGAACGCCATTTCTAAGCATGGCGGCTGACTTCACGGGCGATTTGTTTAATGATATTTTTGTTTTATTGCGGTGGATTTAGGCGAGATGAGAAAGCGGAGACAGTCGGCTCCTGTACACGACGCATGCATATTAATCACGCCGATTTGTTCTCCTAGGCATACCGTGCCTGCCAGCAGGGGGGAAGAGGCGAGAGGAAAGGGCCGCCGCTGGTTTGAAGACGCTCTCGCAGATGACAACCCAATTATAATTTATCTCCATGGCAATGGGGGAACCAGGTGATTACAGGCGGATCTGCCGTAACCGGGGACCGGTGTCACTTTATTCTGTGCGTTTCATGTGAAGGGCCACAGTCTGGATAGAATATTAAGAAAACATTCCATTCATTACATCCTTCTTTTATAAATGAGATTGTGCGCTTGCTTTAAAGAGACCTCATCACTTTACTAATTCAGGGGAAAGTCAAAGTGTCTTCGCAAAAGTCACCCCGCCCCCATTATCTCCAACTCCGCCAATCAGAGAACGCTTTGTATTTAACCACTTGACCCCCCCCTTCATGATCAGGTAATGTTTTGCAATACGGCACTGCGTTACATTAACTGATAATTGCGCGGTCGTGCAAAACTGTACACAAAATGTTTTTTATTTTTTCCCACACATCTTTTTTTCTTTTGATGATATATCTATATATATATTATTTTTTTTTGCTTTCTGCTATAATAATAATAAAAAAAATAAAAAAAAATCGAATTTCTTCATATATTTAGGCCAATATGAATTCTGCTACATACACTATATTGTCAAAAGTATTGGGACGCCTGCCTTTACACGCACATGAACTTTATTGGCATCCCAGTCTCATGCCGCATACATACGACCGTTCTTCATGACGTGAAAAATGCAATTTTTTAAATTGGTCATTAAAAACGATCGTGTGTAGGCTCCAGAACATTTTTAACGACGTGAAAAATGGGCTAAAAAAAAATTAGAACATGCTCTATTTTTTCACGTCGTGAAAAACAGTAGTGTGTACGCTTTTATGAGAGGGGGAAAAAAAACACGCATGCTCAGAAGTAAGTGATGAGACGGGAGCGCTCATTCTGGTAAAACTAGCGTTTGTAATGGAGATAGCACATTGGTCACGCTGTAACAGACTGAAGAGCACGAGGCTGAAAAGCGCGAATCGTCGCTCAACAAACTTTACTAATACGAGGATCAGCAAAAGCAGCCCAAAGGGTGGCGCCATCCGAATAGAACTTCCCCTTTATAGTGCCGTCCTACGTGTTGGACGTCACCGCGCTTTGCTCGAGCATTTTTTTTCACGATGGTGTGTAGGCAAGGCAGGCTTGAGAGGAAACCCGAAAAATCACGTTGAGAAAAACGTAGTTTTTTTCAATGACAATAAAAACGGCCATGTGTACGCGGCATTATGCCTCGTACACACGATCGCGATTTCCGACATGAAAACTGCATTTTTTTTTATTTTTCAGCAGGAAAACGGCTCAAAATTGTCTTGTATACACACGATCACACAAATCTTGGCTGAAATTCCGACCGTCAAGAACGCGGTGATGTACAAGACGTACGACGAGCCGTGATCAATGAAGTTCAATAGGCAGTTCAGCTCTTCTGCTTGATTCTGAGCATGCGTGTTTTTTTGCGTGTCGTAATTGCATACAGACGAACGCGATTCCCGATAGGAATTTTTCCTGTTACGAAAATGGAGAACCTGCTCTCAATCTTTTCTTGTCGGAAATTCTGACAGAAAAAGTGCGATGGAGCATACACACGGTCAGAAATCGCGACAAAAAGCTCACATCACACTTTTCTCTTTGGAAATCGCGATCGTGTGTACGGGGCGTAAGTCCGTAGGGTTCAATATTGAGTTGGCTCATCCTTTGCAGCTATAACAGCTTCAGATCTTCTGGGAAGGCTGTCCACAAGGTTTAGGAGTGTCTATGGGAATGTTTGACCATTCTTCCAGAAGCACATTTGTGAGGTCAGGCACTGATTTGGAGAAGAAGGCCTGGCTCACAGTCTCCACTCTAATTCATCCCAAAGTTGTTCTAGCAGGTTGAGGTCAGGACTCTGTGCAGGCCAGTCAAGTTCCTCCACCCCCAAACTTACTCATCCATGTCTTTATGGACCTTGTTTTGTGCACTGGTCCAAATCATTTGGTGGAGGGGGGATTATGGTGTGGGGTTGTTCTTGTGGGGTTGGTCTTGGCCCCTTATTACCAGTGAAGGGAACTTTTAAGGCGTCAGCATACCAAGATATTTTGGACCATTTCATGCTCCCAACTTTGTGAGAACAGTTTGGGGGATGGCCCCTTCCTGTTCCAATATGACTGCGCACCAGTGCACAAAGCAAGGTCCATAAAGACATGGATGAGCGAATTTGGGGAACTTGACTGTCCTGCACCTCAACCTGATAGAAAACCTTTGGGATGAATTAAAGTGGAGACTGAGCCAGGCCTTCTCGTCCAACATCAGTGCCTGACCTCACAAATGCGCTTCTGGAAGAATGGTCAAACATTCCCATAGACACTCCTAAACCTTGTGGACAGCCTTCCCAGAAGAGTTGAAGCTGTTTATAGCTGCAAAGAGTGGGCCACCTCAATATTGAACCTTACAGACTAAGACTGGGATGCCATTAACTTCTAAGCAATCTGAGAAGAAGTTGGGGAAGTGAGGGAATTCCTGTTTTTTACCAGAATTAGTGTCTCTATTGGAAGATATCCTCTCCGTTCCTGTTCTGGTGACAACCCAACAGATGTTTTTCTTGATCAGTGATAAGTCACCAGAACAAATAGAGAGGGTTAATCTCCCCAATGGAGACACAGACAGCAATAAAAACCCGGCAGATGTTCTAATCCCTCTCCACTCTATCCAAAAAGTCTTTTGTCTCTAGTTATACGTTAAAGAGTAACTCCATTTTTGTATTGAAAAAAACATTCCCCCCTGGGTGATCTATGTACATTGCAAAGATTTTAACAAACTTTGTTGCAGATTCCCACCTTCTGTTATTCTAAAGAAATCCCTCTGTGTTTGTTTATCTGTATCCATGTGCAAAATGAATGTGAATGATTTTATAATTGTCAATCAGCTGCTGCACCTGCAGGGATCTAATATCAGGGTCTGCATCCCTTTGGATGTGATTTCCCTTTTGGGAGTATCTGACTAAGGCCCCTTTCACACTGGCACGTTTTTCAGTCGGTTTAGCGCTAATATTAGCGCTGTTATACCGCCTGAAAAAATCGTGCCCTGTATTCTTCAATGTGAAAGCCTGAAGGCTTTCACACTGAAGCGGTGCGCTAGCAGGACCGCTCCAAAAGTCCTGCTAGCCGCATCTTTACAGCGGTGAAGGAGCGATGTGTTCACCGCTCCTTTACCGCGGCTGCCCATTGAAATCAATGGGACACCGCGGTAATACCGCCCGCAAACCGCGGCAATAGCCGCGGTTTGCGGGCGGTATTAACCCTTTTCCGGCCGCTAGCGGGGGTTAAATTCACCCCGCTAGCGGCCGCATACCGCAGTGATAACGACGGTATAGCGGCGCTGAAAATCGCGCCGCTATACCGCCACCGCACCTGCCCGCCCCAGTGTGAAAGGGGCCTAAAAGTAAAAATTTTGTTGCAGGGGATGCAATGTATCTTTGTGTAGACTTCTGGGAAAATTTGTAAGCCAATCACACAATCAGGACAGGACATTACATGGGGGGGGGGGGGGGTCTGTACACCATACAGAACACCTCCAGGTAGCCATATTGCGTTTTACATTTTGAATTTGCTATTTTTTTTTTTTTTTTCGAATGTGGAGTTACCTGTAAGGAGTCCTCTTCCTCTATAGGAGTGTACAGTGTTGCTAATGATACAGACATCTGAACAATGTATCATATGATCCTTTATCTGCAGCAGTCCTGCGCATTCATAGGGTCAGAGGATGCAGAACCGCCTCCTACAGCACACTTCAGTTTACTCTCGGTGAGATGATTTCTGATTGGTCCTGTGGGTGATTGCACTATATACACCACTCTATATAGTATTCAGTCAGTCAGGTAGACCTGTTTAGACTTCCTATGCAGCAAGCTTATGTTTCATGTCCACAAAGACCTCAACTTCTTTTCTCTTTCTTCATCCAGGGCTGTCGATCACAGAGTGCAGCTAATGAAGGTGAGCACTTTTCTCCATGTCTGTGCTGGGAATTGCTGCCTTTAAAGTGCAACTCCGGGCACAGAACTTTCCTTTAACCACTTGCTTACTGGGCACTTAAACCCCCTTCCTGCCCAGACCAAATTTCAGCTTTCAGCGCTGTCACTCTTTGAATGACAATTGCGCGGCCATGCAACACTGTACCCAAATTACATTTTTATAATTTTTTTCCCACAAATGGAGCTTTCTTTTGGTGGTATTTGATCACCTCTGCGGTTTTTATCTTTTGTTAATAAAATAAAAAAAGACAGAATAAAAAAAATAAATAAATACAAAACCTGTTTATATTTTGTTATAAAATTTTGCAAACCGGTAATTTTTTGTCCATCATTGATGTACGCTGATGAGGCGGCACTGGTGGGAACTGATAGGTGGCACTGATAAGGCACTGATTGGCACCACTGGTGGGCATTGATGGGTGGCACTCGTGGGCATTGATGGGTGGGCACTGTCGGGACTAGCAGGTGGCACTGGCAGGTGGCATTGGCAGGCAGTACTGGTTGGCACAGATGAGGCAGATGTGCCTCTTCCTCTTCGGGAATGATGTCAGCGTGAGGAGAAAAAAAAACGGATACCGAGCTTTTGTTTACATCACGTGATCAGCTGTCATTGGGGGACAGCTGATCACGTGGTAAGGGGCCGGGATACTCGGATCTGTGATCACCCGAGTCTCAGTGACTCTGTGATCACAGCGCGCACCATGCGGGGGGCGCGCGGGAAGCGTGCGAAGGGGAGGACGTTTATTGACGGCCTCCCAACAAAGCAGGTCCGCGCTGTAGCCTTCGTTCGGCTAAAGCGCGGACGCAAAGTGGTTAAATATAATCCTCAATAGCTGCAAAGGATATAAATCAATTTTTCTTGCACCAAATGCCTTTTGCAAACCCAGGTATTACCTTGTTAGTGTAAGAGTGACATCATCACTGCACTGTACATAACTTGTATAGAGAGCAGAGTTGTGGGAGGGGCTCAGCAGGCCCCACCCACTCGGGGGGGGGGGGCAGAGACAAGACTAGTCACCCTGCACAAGGATAGAGAGCAGCAGTGAGCGGTCTTTATTACAGGAAGCTCCTGCACAGAGGTAAAGTCTCACACTGGATTACTACACAGACCTGGATGAAATACACAAAGCACATCAAGATTCAGGGAAGATGGGGAGGAATATATGGCACAATGAGTGACCTATGTACACAGATAAAATTCAGCAAAATTCAGTTCAGCAAGAAGCCCAGAAGTACAATTGGAACATACAGGGTGACTTCTTGCTGGCCCCAGGCATTTGGTGCAGCACCACTGGAGAAACTGAAGTAACTGAGGATAACAAGGTAGCAGAGCAAAAGGGCGAAATCTAAGTGAAGTATAAACACGTTTAGTGGGGTGAAAAGACAAATGGCAACTCACATTGACATCTAAAAATAATGGCTCATCAAAAGATAAGGGCCTCGAGTGGAAGTCCTCAGCACAGTAGGACTCCCCCCACTGGCCCTTCTCTTTTGATGAGCTGTTGTTTTTAGCTGTCAATGTGACAAACCTATATCTTATATCATGGTAGATTTTGGCTGGAGCTCTGCTCTATATGAGATTTAGTTTAGGTTTATGTGTAGAGTTGAACCACTTTATTCAATCAGGTCATTTCATAAAGAGAAAAAAAATATGAAAAGTATATGAATGTCTTAGAAGGGATTCGTGATTGTATGTGTTACATTGTATTTGTGGTCCTGATGTGATGTGGAATCCCCCCCGCAGGTTCTCAGTGAAGCCGGCTTCCATGTATTGGCTCTGGACTACAGAGGTTTGTGACTCCCTGATCCCTAATCGTGGCCGAGTGACAACCTCTTCATGTCCTCACTATTCATTATTCTTTAGGTTTTGCTGAATCCACTGGTGAACCGAGTGAGGCCGGTGTGACCCACGATTCCGTCTATTTATATGAATGGGTGAAGACTCGCAGCCACGGAAACCCTGTCTGCCTCTGGGGGCATTCTCTGGGCACCGGGTAAGTTCTGGCAACTGGGCCGTAGTTTAATCTTGTTCATGGACATCATAGTTTATCTGTAAGACCCCTTTCACACTGGGGCGCTTTGCAGGCGCTATAACGCTAAAAATAGCACCTGCAAAGCGCCCTGAAACAGCCGCTGCTGTCTCTCCAATGTGGGAGGGCTTTCACGCTGGAGCGGTGCGCTAGCAGGACAGTAAAAAAAAGTCCCGCTAGCCGCATCTTTGGAGCGGTGAAGGAGCGGTGTGTCTACCGCTCCTGCCCATTGAAATCAATGGGGCACCGCGGCTATACCGCCTCTGCAGAGGTGCTTTGCGCTGGTTTTTAACCCTTTCTCGGCCGCTAGCGGGGGTAAAAGCGCCCCGCTAGCAGCCGAATAGCGCAGCGAAATCGACGGTAAAGCGCCGCTAAAAATAGCGACGCTTTACTACCAACGCTGCCCCCGCCCCAGTGTGAAAATCGCCTAAGTTTAAAGCTGACTTGCGAACACAAAAACATCCATTTAGATATATTCCTCAATAGTCACAACGGATATAAATCCACTTTGTGTGCACCAAAAAAACTTTTACAAATAAAAAGTGTGTATCTTACAAGCTGCCCAATCACTTCACACCCTCATAAATGCCAACCAGCACCCCTCCGCCATGTTTCCTTGGCTCTGCACGCCCATTGGCAAACCCAGGACCAGCATGGCGTGCACCACTGGGAAGAGGGGAAGGTCTGTTCACTGATCTCCCCTTCCTGCTAATGACTCAGAAGCTACATGTAAAACATCACTTCCAGATTCTGGTGTCACGTTCCCATTTTCCCCAGCCAGTATGACCAGGGACCATCTCTTGGGGCACGATCTGCTTTCTATTGGCTTCATTGCAGAGCAAGTGAGACATCAGGGGTGTCTTGGGTGTTTTGGATGAAATTCCATTTATAGTGACTACTGAAACTTCCGGTAAAAAAGATGAAGTCTTGTCTGTGTTTTCAACCTGGCTACACTGTTTCAGTACGGTGTGGATGGAGTTGTGGATGTAGAATCAGCTAACACAAGCTGAACTCTGGGAATTTACTCTCGCAACAGTTTCTGCGTTCTCAGAATAAATTTTACCATATTGTCCATATTTGTATGCTTGTTCAAAAGAAAGAGAAAATAATTTGCTATTACCGTATATTACATTTATTTGTTTTCATATTTGACAGCATTGCCACTAATGCAGCCAGGAAACTGCAAGAAAAAGGTGAGCAACTTTGTTAACTACAAATACCAATTCCATATTATGAAAATTCAACTAGATTACAGCTCATATGAGAAAAAAAAAATTCACTGATCTCGATGTTTTTTTTTACTACACAAAACTGGAATATTCTTTTCAAAAGAAACCTGTCATTCAATTCAAACTTTTAAAAGATAAAGATATGCCCAAGAGCAGGACCGGAAATAAAAAAGCCACTTCTGTGCACCCCTCTGAACCTAGTATACTTAAAGTGGATGTAAACCCGAATTTTTTATTTTATTTACTTTTTTGCTGTCACAATGTACTGTACAAGATTTCCTATCATTTGTGCCCAGTATTGCCACACAGAGTTAATCCAGCTCCGAGCAATCCTCTTTTATTGTTCAGTGAGATAAAACGGACAAACGTTGAGTGACAGGTTATTTACATATCTCGTGCACTAGCTTCAGACAGGCATTATTTTTTAATTCCCACCCTCACTCCTTTTCTGAAGTCATGTGGGTACTTTTCTGGATTTTGACTGGATGTTAGTGATCATAGCAGAAGGAATACACAGGAGAAAAAGCATGTTGACAAGGGGAGTGTAGAGGTGGGCGGGGAGTCTACTGACATCACGACTCTCTGCAGTTTTTCAGTTCTTATAACAGAGGGGAGACATTTGACAAATAAGGATACATGCGGGAGGCATCTATATCCTTATAGATCAGCACTATGGCAGTAGTTTAGAAAGGACGAGAGTGGGTTTACATCCACTTTAAGGCTAGACTTACCCACTAAGCCCCACCATTGGAGCAAATTCACAATACTTCTGTACAATGAGATTTTCCTTATTAGGCTCCATTCACACTTGTGACATCAAAGTTGAAGTTGCATGACAAGTCGTTCCTCATGTTTTCCAATGATAACCATTTATATATGTGCGCCTTAAAGTTTCAGTGACTTCAAATAGTTCATGCACTACTTTGGTCCAATTTTCATGCAACTTGAGGGCCATAGACTTCAATGTTAACCCTGAAAAGTTGCATGAAAGTCATACCTGAAACCCTGTACACACGATCGGATTTCCTATGGATTTTAAACCGATGGATTTTTCCATCGGAAATCCGATGAAGCTGACTTCTATCAGTCTTGCCTACACACGATGGAGTTCCCCACAGACGATAGTAAATTTGCTATCAGTTTTTTTTCCATCGGATAAATTTAAAACCTGTTCTATTTTTTAACACCGATGGAAAAAAGACCGATGGGGCCCTTACACGATCGGTTTGTCCGATGAAAAAAGTCCATCGAACTGTTTTCATCGGAAAAAACGATCATGTGTACAGGGCTTGAATGTTATACAATGCAACAGTTGTCCATTATCACTGGTCAAAGCCAAAGTCCTATCTAAGTCACACCCATCCAAAGTTGCACTCCAATGCCGCGTACACACGGTCGGATTTTCCTTCGGAAAAACCTTCAATGGTTTTTCTGATGGAATTCCGCTCAAGCTTGGCTTGCATACACACGATCACACAAGTTCTCTGAACTTTCGACTGTCAAGAACGCGGTGACGTACAACACTACAATTAAGTTTAATGCTTCCGAGCATGCGTTGGAATTTAGCGCGTCTGTAATTGCTACAGACGATCGGAATTTCCAATTGGAATTTTTTCCGTCGGAAAATTGGAGAATCAGCTCTCAAATTTTTGCTGGCGAAAATTCCGACAGGAAAAGTCAGATGGAGCCTACACATGATTTTTTTTTTTTTTTAAGAAGCACATGAGTAGAGCCTGAGGCTAAATTGGCTTCAAAAAGAGCACTGCGCTCCGAGCCCACCCAGTTGTCTGACATTAGCGAATTAATATTTGCTAATGTCTAGTTGCGCCTCCTCCCGGGAGTCCTAAGACCCGTTTGGCCGGGAGGAGACGCAGAGGGGAAGCCGCTGAAGCCACGACCTGGATGGGGTAAGTGCGGGAGGGGGAACGCAGTAATCTTGCATACACGTTTAGGCGCGTTTAGTCTTGTCTGGTATTTGAGCGTTGTAACGGGAGGGTCCGGGGAACCCAGAATCTCTTAGAAAGTATGAGATACCCTTGCTTCACCTTCCCCAATGCCTCTTATGTGTAAACCACCCTGTGTCCCTATTAGGGGCACAGGGTGAATGAAAACCCCACCATGATCTGTGATAGCCATATCCAATACTGTGAATACATGGCACATATTGGATATACTGTGTGTGGGCTGTTTATGTAATACTTGCTGTGATGGTTTGTGATTACATTCTATTGTCTATTGTGGCTGGCTGGAATTAAGCCTGTAATTATAGGTTGTGGAACTAGCAGACAGACAGGTTAATTGAAGAGATGCTGATGTGTCACCTGTCTGCTTGTGTAATGTTAATGAACCTCAAATATGCTACAGATCCTTTCATTGTGTGAAGTTATTTGATAATGTGGATTGGGAGACAAAAGCTAGCCTAAAAGGTCATATGTCTGAGTCATCAAGCTGTAGTTAAGTAGATCATGTAAATTAGCTGGTCAAAGATGTATGGGGAGAGAAAATAAGAAACTCCCCTCTATGTGTATAAAGGTTGCAATATTTTTCAATAAAGTCATATATATCTTGGGAAGATACAGAGCGTGTTGTCTCGTTCTTCTGGAAGGTTTAATCTCATGGGAAGTGGTCGCCTGACTGTGGAGCGTCGGTAGTGGATGTGTGTCCAGGAGAGGGAAGATATCTAAACGGCGTTACCCCCTTTCATATTTGGGGGTGCCGTTACAAGCGTTAATACATTTTATTGGCCCTAATATTCATTTTATTCTGGCTACTTTGCATGCAATAAAGTGTTTGTTACCCCAACATTTCATGTTCCTGATATATGTCTGCTGTACCGTGTACTTGTATGAGACTCCTGTTCTCTTTGTATTGCTTCCTTTGTGTGAAATCCCTGGTGTTCCTGCCAGTCCCTCTGCTGTCCTTTATAAAAACTGACCACACTAAGCAGGAGAACACACCATCATCAGTTCTCTAGCTGTGCTGGGAACTCAGTCTGCTCTCCTCCAATGATAAGACATGACATGCCCCCGCTACACAGTAATTCACTGGGAAGATCAGTGTACTGTTGCTTCTCCTCACCCCAGCTCTTATGCAGCTGAGAACAGAGAAAACAGAGGGAATGTAATCACTTAGGCCCTGTTCACACCTGAGCATTTTTCAGCTTGTAAAAAGCTCAGTTCTGAAGCTCCAAAGTGCCCAACAAGCAAAACCCAACACATTTCAATGGCCCCTGTTCACATATGAGCTTTCTGTCACCTGTAGCAAAACGCCTGAAGCTCAAAAAAGTATATGAGCTTCTTTTTGGCAGATTACAAGCGTTTTTGGCCCCATAGACTTCAATAGAAATGCCTGACTTGAGCAGAAAAAATGCTTGTAAAATGCTCAAACAGCAGCTCTCTATTGGCTAAACAAAAACACTGAAGCTGTAAAAACGCTCGTAATACGCATCTAAAAAGCTTGTAAAAAGCTTAAACAGACACCCGAAAAACAGCAGTAAATCTATACTCTCAGGTGTACGCTCAGACCTTACAAAAAGAGAGTTTTTTTTCTTTTTTTTTATGTCTATACATAAATATTTTGTATTTATAATTTAAAATAAATGGGTTGGTTTAAAAGGTGATAGTTTACAATCACTTTAATTATCAAATGCAAGAGGTGTGTAACATTTATGTGAGTTTTAGATGCGTTTTAGGCATGTTTTGCATTTGTACTGCTCTTCAACTCCTCTCCTGAATGCTCCTTTGATGGGATTTTTTATTTGCCTGTAAATGCTCCTTTTTTTAATACGCCTATAAACGCCTATGTGTGCATGGAGCCATAGGCTAGAACAGAGGTGCTTTTATAGGCTGAAGAACCTAAATTCTTCTAATTAATCTTTGTTAGTTTATAAAGAGGTTCAAGCTGGGATTGTAAAATAAGAACTCCCCTTGATTCTTTATAATAGGTTATCATTGGAATGTTGGATCTATTGTACAAATGTTGCCTATGACTTGTGATTTGTCTCCATACAGGGAATGCAGCTGATGCAGTGATCTTGGAGGCCCCGTATACCAACATCCGAGATGCTGGAGCATATCACCCTTTCGGAAAGGTCTGTGATTGTAGCATAAAATTGCAACATAGAACTTCAAAACACTATATGATCAAAAGTATGTGGACACTACATCTAATTCCATTAGAGTTCAGGTGTTTCCAGTGATGAGTTCTATAAATGCTAACACATACGAAGACATTTTAGACAATTGTAGGCAGTTCCAGCATGTCTATGACCCTGTACACAAAGCCAGCTTCATAAGGACATGGTTTGATGGGTTTGGTGTGGAGGAACTTGAGTGTCCTGCACAGAGCCCTGACCTAAACCCTACTGAACTCCTTTGACATGAATTGGAATGGCAATTACAAACCAGGTCTTCTCATCCAACATCGATACCTGACCTCATGAATGTTCTTTTTGGCTGAATGGGCACCAATTCTCCCAGACACACTCCAAAATCTCCAGGAAAGCCTTTTTAGAAAGGGTGGAGGCAAATAGGGGGGTGGGGGACTCCATATAATTGCTCCATAAAGACATGGTTTGTTGAGTTTGGTGTGGAGAAACTCATGTGGCCTGCAGAGTCCTGATCTTAACCCTTCTGAATGCATTTGGGATAAATTGAAATGCCAACTGTGAGCCAAGTCTTCCTATCGAACACCAGTACCTGACCTCACACATGCTTTTTTGACTAAATGGGCAAAAAATAGGATTTTTATAACCGCTTACCTGTAAAATCCTTTTCTTGGAGTACACCACGGGACACAGAGCTAGTCATTACATAATGGTTAAGGGTCACCAGCGGTGATTGGACACTGGCACAACCAATGGAAGACAGTTCCCCTCCATATAACCCCTCCCATCAGGGAAGTACCTCAGTTTTGTAGCAAAGCAGTAAGGTTCCCATAAGAAGGGTGGGACCTCTGTGTCCCGTGGTGTACTCCAAGAAAAGGATTTTACAGGTAAGCTGTTATAAAAATCCTATTTTCTTTATCGTACACCACGGGACACAGAGCTAGTCATTACATAATGGGACGTCCCAGAGCAATGCTCATATGAAGGGGGGGAGACACAGATCAAACCGACCGCTTGCGGACCAGAAGCCCTATACTGCTGCCTGCAGCACACTTCGCCCGAAGGCGGAATCCTCGTGTCCTTTCACATCTATTTGATAGAATTTGGAAAATGTATGGACTGAGGACCAAGTTGCAGCCTTACAGATCTGAGCCATCGAAGCCTGGTGGTGCACTGCCCATGAAGCACTTATCGCCCTGGTAGAGTGCGCCTTAACAGGAAAAGGAGGAGTCCTGTTCTTTAAACCATAAGCTTGAACAATTACTTGTCTAATCCACCTGGAAATGGTGGATTTTGATACCGCTTGGCCCTTCTTGGGACCATCTGGTAAAATAAACAAAACATCTGTTTTACGTATCTGAGCGGTTGCTTGCAGATACACCCTTACCGCTCTCACTAGATCTAGAGAGTGTAATAATTTTTCCCCCGCCGTCCGCGGGTTTGGAAAAAAGGAAGGCAGAACAATGTCTTGATTCAAGTGAAAAGCCGACACCACCTTAGGCAGAAAAGCCGGATGGGGTCGTAGTACGATCTTGTCCTTGTGACAAATTAGATAAGGCTCTTTACAAGAAAGAGCTGCTAGCTCTGATACTCTCCTAGCAGAAGCTATAGCAATCAGGCCAATTTCCTACTTAATATAATTAAAGGAATATGGCGAATAGGTTCAAAAGGTTGCTTTTGCAACACTGACAATACCAAATTCAAATCCCATGGACACAAGGGAGACCTGACTGGAGGATTTATCCTCAGTACCCCCTGAATGAATGTCCGAACTAGGGAGTGAGATGCCAATGGTCTCTGAAAGAAGACTGATAGAGCCGATATTTGCCCTTTGATGGTGCTAAGGGCTAATTTCATATCCACTCCTAACTGGCAAAAAGCAAGAATCCTACTTATTTCATATTTCAGAGGATTCCAACTTCTGGATTCACACCAGGAAACGTATGCTTTCCAGACTCTATGATAGATGAGTCTGGAGGCTGGCTTTCTAGCATTAATGAGCGTAGAAAGAACCAGGCCAGAGACCCCTCTCTTTTTCAAAATGTGGGTCTCAGCAGCCAGGCCGTCAAATTTAGCCTTTGTAAGGAAGGGTGGAATACTGGACCCTGTGACAACAGGTCGTGTCGAAGTGGAAGCTTCCAGGGCCTTCCTATCGCCATTTTTACGATCTCGGCATACCAAGGCCCCCTGGGCCAGTTTGGGGCCACTAGGATTACTGGTATTCCCTCCTCCTTGATCCTGCGAAGCAGTCTTTGTAGAAGAGGGATCGGAGGGAATGCATAGATCAGTGAGAACTGATTCCATGGAGTTATTAGAGCGTCTGTCCCGTAGGCTAGAGGATCTCTCGTTCTGGACACAAAGTTGTCCAATTTCTTGTTGAACCTGGAAGCTAGCAGGTCTACATCTGGGTTTCCCCATCTCAGACATATGGCCTGCAAGATCTCTGGGTGAAGAGACCACTCTCCTGGTAGCAGCTGCTGACGACTCAGGTAGTCTGCTTGCCAGTTTTCTATCCCTGGAATGAAGATTGCAGAGATGCAAGGTACATGCTCTTCTGCCCATGCCAAGATCCGGTTCACCTCTCTTTGGGCTGCCCGACTGTGGGTGCCTCCTTGGTGATTGATGTAAGCTACTGCCGTAGCATTGTCGGATTGAACCCGAACTGGGTAGCCCTGTAACCTGTATGTCCAGGTTTTGAGGGCTAGATATACCGCCCGGATCTCTAGCACATTGATGGGCAGGATCCCCTGAGTCTTGGCCCAGGTTCCCTGGGTAGAAGCCTCCTCGAATACTGCACCCCAGCCCGATAGGCTGGCATCCGTAGATACCACCTTCCAGGCCACTGGGAGGAAGGACTTTCCCTTCCGTAAATTCCTGGCTTCTAGCCACCAATTGAAGCTGTGGCGTACTTGTGAGGACAGGCGCATGGGTATATCCAGAGCTTGGCTCTTCCTGTTCCAGGAGGCTAAAATATTGCCTTGAAGTAGTCTCGAATGAAACTGGGCGTAAGGGACCGCCTCGAAGGAGGCTACCATCTTTCCCAATAGTCTCATGCAAAGGCGAATAGACGGCCTCTTGTTTGCTTTGACCTTGTGGATCAGGTCTTTCAGAGACTGTATCTTTGGCTCTGGCAGGTATACCCTGTTTTGGGCTGTATCTATGATCATGCCCAGGTACACTATCCTTCTTTGGGCCTGGAGAGAGGATTTTTGTAAGTTTATAATCCATCCTAAATGCTCCAGGTATCCTACTGTAGTGTCTACAGCGTGATCCAATCCCTCCTTTGACTGATCTATTAATAGTAGATCGTCTAGATAGGCTGTTACCGCAATGCCCCGTGTTCTTAGGTTTGCTAACAGAGGAGCTAGCACCTTTGTGAATACTCTGGGCGCGGTGGCTACACCAAATGGCAGGGCCACAAATTGAAAGTGGCGATCTTCTACCGCAAACCTTAGGAATCTTTGGTGAGCGGGGAGGATTGGTATGTGTAGATATGCGTCTTTGATATCTATGGACGCAATGAATTCTCCGCCTTTTAAAGTAGCGACCACGGATCGAATCGTTTCCATTCGAAAATGGCGAACGTTCAGAAACTGGTTTAGATTTTTTAGATCCAGGATGGGTCTGACTTCTCCGTTCGGTTTTGGAATCACAAAGAGGTTTGAGTAAAAACCTGAACCTTGCTCCTTTTGGGGTACCTCTGTAACCACACCTTGAGCTATTAAGTGATTCAAACCTTTGAAGAAGGATCCTCTTTTTTGTGGATCCTTGGAGAGTCTTGAACTTCGGAATTGAGAAGATGGGATCTCTCGAAATTCCAGTCTGTACCCTGAGGATATTGTGGATACCACCCATTTGTCCTGGGTTTCTGTCCGCCAAGTCGCTGAGAACTGACGAAGCCTTCCCCCCACTCGGCCGAGCGGGGGCGCCCCTTCAATGAGAGGTTTTGGGGGCTTGCTTATTAGCTCTTGAACCCCACGGCTTCTTGTTCTTCTGAGCCTGTTCTTTGGCTTTTTTGGGCGGCTGAAAAGGCCGTCGCCACTGGCTGGAGTCAGATTTCCCGGGAGCTGGGGAGAGAGTGTGTTTAAAACAAGGTCTCTTGTTTTTCTTTCTCTCAGGTAAAAGTGTCGTTTTACCACTTGATATCTTTTGGATATATCTTTCTAAATCTTCCCCAAAAAGGCGTTCGCCATGGAACGGGAAACTTGCCAACAACTTTTTGCATGGGGCTTCCGCTGACCAATGCTTAAGCCACAGTACTCTGCGCATCTGTACCAGCTGGAGTGTAAGGCGTGATGCCTGTATGATAGAATCTCTCATGGCATCCACTGTGAAGCATAAGGCTTTAGGCAAATTCTCCCAATTTTTAGCCTGCTCTGAAGGCAGCTCCTTCAGCCCCTGCTTTACCTGTTGGCTGACGACCTGACACATACCGACTGCTGCTACTGCAGGTTGGATAATTGAGCCGGCCAAAAGGAAGGAGGATTTCAGTAAGGATTCCAACTTCTTCTCAGAAGGATCTTTAAACACTTGTACATTATCCACTGGACATGTCAGGTTTTTATTTACACAAGAAATAGCCGCATCTACCGTAGGCAGGCTCCATTTCTTTAAAAAATGTTCCTCCATAGGATAAAGAATGTTAAACTTTTTTGGAGGTGAAAAACGCTTATCTGGATGTTGCCAGTCTGCGTACAATAGATCCTCTAGTAACGGATGAACCGGGAAGGAGCATGCACCTTGCAGGGATCTTAATGATCCTAGGGAGGAGACAGGTGATTCTGTTACCTCCAAAGAGGGTAACCTAAATGCAGCTCGCACGGCTCCTGCATAGCATTGCACCTGTGACTTTAAAATCTGGGATACCGAAAAAGGCTCATCCGATATCCCTGATCCGTCTGACTCCTCATCCTCTGCTGATGTAGCCTCCTCCTCATCCTCCTCCTCCTCAGGTACTTCTGAAGGGAGGTCCAATACTGGAGGAGATCTGCTTCGCTTATTGTCCTTTTTAGAGGATTTAGCGATTAAAGTAGCAATTTTCTCCTCCAGATTATTTAGGGCAGCTGATAAAGTGTCCTCAGTGACATATGCAGGCCCAGGCTTCACTGGGGAAGCCGCCATACCTGACAGAGGTAATGGCTCATCCTGTACAGGTGCTTTTGGCAACACAGGAGAGGAAGGTACCGAGTCAGCACAGCTAGAGCCCCCTGTCTCAGGCGGCGGTGCTCTTTTATCTCTTTTTGTCCGCATTACTTCCCCTGGAAGACTTACTGTTTAGACAAAATACAAGGTACCTAAATGCATATACTACCGTGTTCAGTTTAGCAAATACATTAAGTATGCAACTTTTAACACATAACTATGCATAACATGGATGTCTTCTAGGAAGTACCCAATCCAACCACATGGAGTCTTACGTCCCTGTATAGCTGCTGTGTTTCTCAGCCAGGAACAAGAGAACTAACGAGCTTGCTTGCTGCTGCAGTGCTTTTTACACTGACAGTCTTTTAAATTTGGCGCCGTTTCTGTGCCTGCGCGCGCCACGTGCCCGCGCACGCCTCGGCCCCCCCCCCCTCCGATAAAGCGCGCTCCCGCGGCCTTTAGCGCTATGGTGGTGGCCATAGTGAGAGAGGACTCTCATCAGCCCCTGTCCCCACTTACCTGCATCTGCAGGTGTCTGTATCGGCCACCGGAAGGAGGAGCGGGGTGCTCAAGCAAGCTCAGCAGCGGAGGTGACGAGCAGTGTACTTCGCCGAAGCCGACACTGAACAGAGTGAGGTGAGTATATTCAGCTCTTTACTCCCCCCAGTGGTGGAAAAAAAAGAAGACATCCACTTTTTGAAAAAGGTCCCAACCTAGTTATGGACCTTCTAATCTCACCTTATCCACGCCGCAGGTTTTTCTGCTGAAAGTTTTCAGACAGATACCAAACTTCACCCTTCACGGTGGGCTATGTGTGCCAACCTTCAGGGATATGGGTTCCTATTTAAAGGATACCTCTCCCCTGGGCCTTGTACAAGACTCTTACCAGGACTTTATAGCGAAATAGCGAAAGTGCTGGATCTTAGAGCCCAGTCCTCCGAAGAGAGACATTACAGGCGACGCCTCATGGATGAGGCCCGGTTCCCATCCAGATTCAGCTCATTTGTAGGCGTCTTGGATGGATCCGAAAGCATAGCTCTTTTACCCCCAGAGGGTCTCTTTGGTAGAGCTTTCCTTTAGCACCTCCTAACGCGTCCAACACCTTTCGACACTGGCGAAAAAACTGAGGTACTTCCCTGATGGGAGGGGTTATATGGAGGGGAACTGTCTTCCATTGGTTGTGCCAGTGTCCAATCACCGCTGGTGACCCTTAACCATTATGTAATGACTAGCTCTGTGTCCCGTGGTGTACGATAAAGACATTTTCCCAGATGTACTCCAAAGTCTCATGGAAAGCCTTCATAGAAGAGTGGGGTCAACAAGTGTGTGAGGGGCTATGGGGCTCCATATTAATGCTGCATTAAAACATGGTTTGATGAGTTTTGCTTTGGAGGAACTTGAGTGGCAAAGAACCCTAAATGGGCACAAAATTCCCACATGCACACTCCAAACTCTTGTGGAAAGCCTTTACAGACGTACAGGGCCGCCATCAGGAATTTTGGGGCCCCTTACACAGCTTCAGGCATGGGCCCCCTGGAGCAGAGGAGAACCGGGGGGGGATGCTGGGGCCGCAAATTAAGAGGCGGGGGGTGCCACGAATTGAGAAGCGGGGGGGTGCTGCCGCCGCAAATTGTTGAGGTTGGGGGGGCTCTGGCCCCCTCACAAAAAAAATAAAAAAATTAAACAAAAAACAAATTTTCTTAGAAAAAAAAAAGGGGAGTTGCCATCCGGGGCCCTAGGGACCTCCGGGCCCCTTACAAAAAAATAAAAAAAATTTAAAAAATTTAAAAATTGTTTTATAAAAATAAACAAAAAAAGGGGGGGTTGCCATCCGGACCCCTGGGGACCTCCGGGCCCCTTACAGGTGTACTGCCTGTACCCTCCTGATGGCGGCCCTGCAGACGTAGTATATTGCATTTGCCATCACTGTGTCCATATTATCTCTGTGTATGGGCTGATTCAACTACCAAGTTAAGTAAGCTAAATTTGCACTGTCAGATAGGAAGTGTATGTCAGGGTCAGAACCCCTGCCAAGAGTCTTCTTTTACTGCCAGTGTTAGTGGGTCAGAAAGCAGAATTTTTTTATAAAACATAAGACCTAAAAAAAAAGATTTTTTTTTTTTTTTCTTTCTGTCTGTGACCTCACTGGAGAGATTTTTACCTAACTTTTTATACCTGTAACACCCATACAAGAAATGAGGGACGCAGTTGTCACTGGGACAGGAAGGAACGGACAGGAATAAAACCACTGATAGAAGTTCTAAACCTGATAGAGGTTCTAACCCTCTCCACCACCACCATTCTATACAAAGCAAAACATGTTTTGGCCAGAGCTGGGATTTAACACATGCTGCTAAGATTATTTGGATCTCTTTCTTATACATTTCTACAAGCAGTATATAGGACGATGGTTTGCTTTTGGTATAGAATGGCAGGGAGCGACACACAAGGCTGATGTCCTGTTCTGACATTTCTGAGTCAGAAAACTGCTAACTGTCATTGTAGTTCTGCTTTTTACCTTTTTGCCTTTCATTCTATAACGTTCTGTCACTTTTATAGGCAGCACTAGTCACGTGGTTTGTCGCTGTTGCAAGAATTGATGGGAATATTTTCAGATCTTGTGATGTGGACTTTCCGTCATGTGATAACTGATATTTTTTTTTTTCTCTGGCAGATCTACCACATTTACCCCGGATTCGAATATTTTTTCCTGGACACATTTGCACTCAGCAATCATGTCTTTCCAAATGATGAAAAGTATGTTTTTTTTTTTTTTTTGTTTTTTTTCCATTTATTTATTTTTTGTAAGGGCTCTTTCACAGGGGTGGCTGGTAAAAAAAAAAACACACGTGGCCCTTATGCCGCGTACACACGGTCGGACTTTTGGAATTTCGGTCGGAAAAATAGAGAACCTGCCCTCTATCTAAGTCCGTCGGAAATTCCGACAGAAAAATTAAGATGGGGCATACACACGGTCGGAATATCCGATGAAAAGCTCCAATCGGACTTTTTCCATTGGAAATTCCGACCGTGTGTATGCAAAATTAGTTGTCCACCGGAACTGTAACTATACAGTTGGACAAAGCTGTGATGCTTTACTTGCATTCAGTGGGGGCCGCACTGCTACTGCAGTTGTGGCACTGTCCCGTAATGTAAAATTGCTGTTTGCCTATTAAAAAAAAAATGTTAAACAAAACTGGAGCCCCATTTTCTTCCAGGACTCCAGCAACTTTGTAAACACAAAGGCACACTATGAGTTAGTCCAGAAAGGTACAAGACACCACCTGGGCTTAGCTTTATTTACATCTGACAGCTTTATAGTACTTCCAGAAGACAGCTATCACTGTAGTTCCAGGAGAGTGATGCTGATCCTTCTGAGCTTTGCATCTTGAACAGGAGATTGTGCAGCTTCTATGCTCTCCCCTCCCTTCCCTTTGTCCTGCCCATTCACAGAAGCCTTTGTATTATATTCACAAAATACAAAGGCTTCTCTGAATGGGCAGCAGAGGGGAGGGGTGGGCATAGCTGCTGTGTGCCTTTCTCCTCGCTCACAGCCCCAAGTGTCTTGACTGTAATTCCCAGCAGAGCAATAAGCCTGTCAAATATAATAATATAAAAAAATATATACGCTGCGCTTTCCAAAATCATACACTATACCAGTGTAAAAAGAAACATATAAAAACCTCCAATAGTGAAAAAAACGTCTTTCCTAGCAGTAGAATTGTTTATGCTTTTGTATACACATCTTTTATGTATTATTATTTATATTTAATATATGTGTTAATTTATTGCACTATTGTCACTTTCCTTCTGTTAGGAAAGACGATTTTTTCACTATTGGAGGTTTTTATAGGTTTCTTTTTACACTGGTATAGTGTATGATTTTGGAAAGCGCAGCGTATATATTTATTTATCCACATTTGCATGATATATGAGGCATGTTTAATGCTTGCAGCTGATTTTTGATAATTAAGGCAGTTTGGATTAGTGGAGGCTCACAGGACTCTTTATACTTTAAATATAAATAAGAGATACGCCCAGGAGATTTCATGCAGCTCCTTGGACTTAACTCATAGTGTACCTTCATTTTTTACAAAGTGGCTGAATTCCTGGATACAATTTCTTCATACAATGGTGTTTTGCAATCTCACTATTGACATTCTCTGGTATGGGTCTCAGTGAAACGAGAATAGGAATGGACAGTTCAAAAGTAAAAAAAAAAGTTATGGAGATAAGGAGAGCGAAATGTGTACTATAGTCCAGCAGGGGAGAACCTCGGGCAGGGAGGGGGTGATTGTGTGTAATGAATTCTGGGACTTCTAGAGCCTGGGAGGATATTTCCCCTTTGAAACCACAGTCTAGAGCAAATACTGTGTACTAAGCAGGAAGTAGAGCCTGCATATGTAATGAACAAACATGCTTTAGCTTCCCGATGTACAATACTATATATGGCAAAAAGTCTATGAACACTAGACCATCACATCTATATGAGCTTGTTGGGCATCCTATTCTAAAAATATGGCCATTGATGTGGAGTTGCCCCCTTTTTGTGGCTTTAACAGCCTCGATTCTTCTGGGAGGGCCTTCCACAAGATTTTGGAGGGTGTCTTTGGACATTTTGGCCCATTTGTGAGGTCAGGTGCTGATGTTAGATGAGAAGACCTGGCTCACCATAAATGCTCTAATTCATCTCAAAGGTGTTCAGTAGGGTTGAGGTTAAGGCTCTGTGTAGGCCACCAAACCATGTCTTTATTAGGGATGAGCTTCGTGTTCGAATCGAACATACGTTCGACTCGAACATCGGCTGTTCGATCGTTCGACGAAGATCGAACGATTTGGGCCGTTCGCGCCAAATTCGAGTGACGCGAACGGCCCACAATGCACTACGCCATCGCAGTGTCATCCAGGCGCTGTGATTGACCAAGCATGCACTGTGACCCCGCATGCTTGGCCAATCACAGCGCCGGCAGCGAGGAGAGCAATGATTGGCCACAGGCAGGATGCCTGTGGCCAATTATTGCTGAGGGTGTTTAGTACACGCCCCACACTATAAAAGGCCGCCAGCACGGCGGCCTAGTGTAGTGTGTTCCGGAGCAGGGATAGAGCAGCATAGGCAGGGACAGTGACTTTTATTTCTTTCTTGCTTAACCTGGATTCCTTTAGTTTAGGGAAAGAGAAGGATAGGTAGGGAGAGTGTCAGTGTGTTTTGTGCTTGTGCTATAGTGTGCTTAAAAAAAACATTTTTTCTAGGGACAGAAAACTGTAGGTAGGGAGAGTGTCAGTTTCTTTCACTGTGCAAGTCCTTGTTTCCAGGGACCTGGAAGGACAGTGAGTGAATTCTCCTTGTGCTATATTGTGCTTAAAAAAAACATTTTTTCTAGGGACAGAAAACTGTAGGTAGGGAGAGTGTCAGTTTCTTTCACTGTGCAAGTCCTTGTTTCAAGGGACAGAGAAGGACACCTGAAGGTAGCCCTTATTGCTTTTTTCCCATCTCCCTGCAGGCCATCTATTAGAATGTCTGGAAGGCAAACAAGGAGAGGCAGACAGTCAGGAGGCAATAAAAGAGGGCAAGCAGGCTCTGTGTCTGGGGGCAACAGTGCTGGTCGTGGACGCGGTGCATTGTCATCAGCACATGGCCATGGGACACGCTTGTCCTTCTTTTCCGCAGCTGGACATGTTGAGCCACATCATGCCGAAGACTTGGTAGAGTGGATGACCAAGCCCTCCTCCTCCTCCTCACCCAGGCTCAGGGTACTGGCAAAGCAGCTGCCAAAGCGTCCTCTTCCCTGGTATCAATGTCAGACTCATCATCAGTCACTCCTTCCCTAGACCCACCATGTCCTCCTCCTGAGGAGTCCCCCGAACTGTTTGAGCACAGTGTTGGGTACATGCTCCAGGAGGATGCCCAGCGTTTCGAAGGGTCTGATGATGAAACCCAGCTACAGGAAGGCAGTAGGGTGAGAGCAGACAGAGGGGATGCTCAAGAAGGACACCAATCTGGCAGTCATGTTCCAGCAGCTGCAGCATACTGCCAGATTGGCTCCAGTGATGAGGAGGGAGGGGATGATGAGGTCACTGACTCCACGTGGGTGCCTAATAGGAGAGAGGAGGAGGAGGATGAGGAGGAGGCACATCTCCAACGAGACAGGATGCCCTTTGGTGGCCAGCGTAAGGGCAGTACACCGACGGAATCACACCGCAGAGCTCCGCCTGTGCAGGGCGCTGCCTCTGCCCGTCATTCAAAAAGTTCCTTGGTGTGGGCCTTTTTTGAGGCTAGTGCATCAGATCGCACAGCTGCTGTTTGCAACATATGTCTCAAGCGTATATCGCGTGGCCAAAACATCAGCCGCTTGGGTACCACATGCCTGACCAGACATATGTTGACCTGCCATGCAGCTCGTTGGCAAGCCTACCTCAAAGACCCACACCAAAGAACAAAGCGGACCTCTCCTTGCACCGCATCAGCTGGGATTTCCAACCCCACTATAACTTCAGTCCTCTCTGAAACATGCACTGAGAGGAATGAAGGTGTAGAATTAGGTGTGTCACAGCCAAGTACTTGCGGCCACTCTGCTAGCAGTACACCGACGTCCGATTCTAGCAGGCAAATTTCCCTGCCCCAGCTGCTGGACCGTCGAAAGAAGTTCACTCCCAGCCATCCACATGCCCAGCGGTTGAATGCTAGCTTGGCTAAATTGCTAGCGCTTCAACTGCTGCCTTTTCAGTTGGTAGACTCGGCCCCCTTCCGTGAGTTTGTGCAATGTGCGGTTCCTCAGTGGCAGGTTCCCAAACGCCACTTTTTCTCACGGAAGGCTATTCCGGCTCTCTACCGGCATGTGGCAGGCAATGTCTTGGCCTCGCTGGACAGGGCGGTCAGCGGTAAGGTGCATATTACCGCTGACTCATGGTCCAGCAGGCATGGACAGGGACGTTACCTTTCTTTCACGGCCCATTGGGTCACTCTTTTGGCAGCTGGGAAGGATGCAGGACAAGGTGCAGTAGTGTTGGAGGTTGTCCCACCGCCACGCCTCCAAAATGCTACTACTGGTTGTGACACACCTCTCTCCTCCACCCCCTCCTCTTCTTCTTCCTCCATGGCCTCTTCCTGTGGTTTGTCCTATGAACCAGCGGTGCTCCGTAGCCGTTCACGGGGCTACGCAAGTACGCAGGCAAAAAGATGCCATGCCGTGCTTGCGCTGGTGTGTTTGGGGGACAGAAGCCACACTGGGGCAGAGGTCCTGTCTGCTCTGCAGGGCCAGGCCGAGAGGTGGTTGACGCCACGCCAGCTTAAGCCAGGAATGGTGGTTTGCGACAATGGCACCAACCTCCTCTCCGCCCTCCGACAGGGACAACTGACCCATGTGCCCTGTGTGGCTCACGTCCTTAACCTGGTGGTGCAGCGGTTCTTGGGCAGGTACCCGGGCTTACAGGATGTCCTGAGGCAGGCCAGGAAAGTCTGTGTGCATTTCCGCAGATCTTATAATGCCAGTGCTCGCCTGGCTGAGCTGCAAAAGGAGTTGAACCTGCCCAAGAACCGCCTTATATGTGACATGCCCACCAGGTGGAACTCAACGTTGGCCATGCTGCAGCGGCTGCACACGCAGCAGAGGGCCATCAATGAGTACCTGTGCGACTACGGCACCAGGACAGGGTCAGGGGAGCTTGGTTTTTTTTCTCCACGCCAGTGGGGCATGATCAGGGATGCATGCACTGTCCTGGCACCATTTGAGGAGGCCACGAGGATGGTGAGCAGTGACAGTGCATGCATCAGTGACACTGTACCTCTTGTCCACCTGTTGGAGCACACGCTGCGTGGAATAATGGACAGGGCACTTGAGGCAGAACAGAGGCAGGAAGAGGAGGACTTCCTTGCCTCTCAAGGCCCCCTTTACCCAGACAGTGTTCCTTCTGTCCCACCCATCGCACAGGAAGAGGAAGAGGAGGAGGAGGAGGAGGAGGAGGAGGAGGATTGTGTCAGCATGGAGGTGGAGGCTGGCACTCAGCATCATCAGCAGCAGTCTTTTAGGGATGATTTACAGTCCCAAGAAACCAGTGCACTTGTACGTGGCTGGGAGGAGGTGACTGCGGATCATGTCGTCCTTAGTGACCCAGAGGACTCCGGAGCGAATGCCTCAGCAAACCTACGCTGCATGGCCTCCCTGATCCTGCAAAGTCTGCGGAAGGATCCTCGTATTCTTCGGATCAAGGAGAGGGACCATTACTGGCTGGCCACTCTCCTTGATCCACGGTACAAGGGTAAGGTTGCGGACCTTATGTTACCGTCGCAGAGGGAGCAGAGGATGAGACAACTCCGGGAGGCCTTGCAGAAAGGTCTGTGCAACGCGTTCCCAGAGACTGGGAGGTTACAAACTCCTGGTCCAGGACAACGAGTTGCTGAGGCTTCGGCCAGTCAAAGAAGGAGCAGTGGGGAAGGTGGCCGTCTGACCGATGCGTTCAGACAATTCTTTAGTCCGCAGCCCCAAAGTATGATCGGTTCCAGCAACCATCGCCAGCGTCTGATAAACATGGTGCAGGAATATCTAGGGGCAAGGTCAGACTTGGACACCTTCCCCACCGAAAATCCTCTGGCTTACTGGGTCTTGAGGATGGATCACTGGCCAGAGCTTGCACAGTATGCAATTGAGCTACTGGCCTGTCCTGCATCCAGCGTTCTTTCGGAACGCACATTCAGTGCTGCTGGAGGATTTGTCACGGATCACAGGGTGCGCCTGTCCACCGACTCGGTTGATCGACTGACTTTCATCAAGATGAACCAGTCTTGGATCACCACCAGCTACCACACACCTGATGCTGATATAACAGACTAATTGATTTTAACATGTCACATCCCTTCAAGACTGATGCTGATGCTGAGTGTCTGTGCTGTTATGTTGACTGGCTATCCTCCTCCTCCGAGTCCTCAATGATACGATTGATGATGATAGCTTGGAAGATCATTTTTGTTTATGGGTGCCGCCACCAGTGGCTAAGGCCCAATTTTTCAGCCCCTGTTTTACAGGGGCGTGTAATTACAATTTTTTTAGCAATAATTTGCCATAGGGCTCATTGCTGTGCTCCAAGTACAGTATCTGTGAGGGGTTGGAGTGTTGTGGCACCAGTGCTTAAGGCCCAATTTTTCAGCCCCTGTTTAACAGGGGCGTGTCATTACAATTTTTGAAGCAATACTTTGCAACAGGGCTCATTGCTGTGCTCCAAGTACAGTATCTGTGAGGGGTTGTAGTGTTGTGCCACCAGTGCCTAAGGCCCAATTTTTCAGCCCCTGTTCAACAGGGGCATGTAATTACAATTCTTGATCTAATAATTCACAGCAGGGCCCATTCCTGCACCCACCAAGAGTAACTCTGAGGGCTTACAGTGTTGTGTCAACACCACCACCAAAGGCCCAATTTTTCAGCCCCTGTTCAACAGGGGCATGCAATTACAATTCTTGATCTAATAATTCACAGCAGGGCCCATTGCTGCACCCACCAAGAGTAACTGTCAGGGCTTACAGTGTTGTGGCACCAGCACCACCATCAAAGGCCCAATTTTTACTACCACTGTTCAACAATTATATGTAATTACAATTCCTGATATAATAGTTGACAGCAGGGCGTTCCAGCACCAACCAAGAGTAACTGTGAGTGCTTACAGTGTTGTGCCAACACCAACAACTAAGGGGCCTATTTCTGCAGAGTATCTACGGCAGGTCCCTACTTTCAAACATCCAACTTACAAACGACTCCTACTTGCAAACGCAAGAAGACAACAGGAAGTGAGAGGAAATCTACCCCTAGGAAGGAAAATTCTCTCCTGTAAGAATTAATATGGGAGAAAGGTGTCTCCTCTGTACTGATGCTTTATCAGCAATCCTTGTTTCAAGAAAAACACCACATTTCAAAAACAGTTGTCATTGGGACGGAAAGTGAGGTGAAATGTTCTGAACAGGGGCACAGACAGCAAAACAAATGTTACAGGGGTGATAACCCTTACCTATGTTTTCCAAAAAGTTTAAAAATAGATTTTTGGGCTGGAGCTACACTTAAACAATGTACCTGTTCAAAATTACAAACAGATTCTACATAAGAACAAACCTACAGTCCCTGTCTTGTATGCACCGCCTGTATACGGCTGTTCAGAGTATATAGGGCCTTTTTTATTTTATGTGCGGGGTTCCCCTTAATATCCATACAAGACCCAAAGGGGCTGGTAATGGGCTGGGGTAGGGGGGGGGGGGGTCATGGGGTAGCTATGCCATTTTTCTTAAAGATTTTCATCCATATTACCGGGACCAGACATTACATTAAAGCCGCAAGCAGTTTTAAATGGCTTTTTTTTCCTTTAGAAGTGTCATTTTGTGCAGGGACAGTTCTAAACACGGGAAACACGTGGCACTTCACAGGCATACTTTAGACACCCCCCAGGTACGATATTTAAAGGAATATTTGACTTTTTTTTTTCACTTTATGCATCATTAAAATGACTGCTCCCGAAAAACGACCGTTTTTAAAACTTCTTTTTGCATTGATACATGTCCCCTGGTGCAGAACCCGGGTTCCCAAACCCTTTTTAGGACAATAACATGCATAATAGTTGTTATAATTAGCACTTTAGAATTCGAACGTTCGCATCCATTGTATTTAATAGGGTTCTAATGTTCGTACGAACTTTCGGTCCGTTCGCGGGTTCTGGTGCGAACCGAACCCGGGGGTGTTCGGCTCATCACTAGTCTTTATGGAGCTGGCCTTGTGCAGGGGTACAGTAAATTGTATCAAATAGTTACTGTAAGTTTCCTTTCCTGGTGCCAGTCCATGGCAACATATGTGGTAGTATGCCGCCATCTTGGCACCAGAAAAACAGAAAATTGTATCAAATACTTACATAATTTTCCTTTCCTGGCACCAATCCATGTCAGCATACTACCACTTGTATACTGCTATGTTGGCCCAGGAAAGAGTTTTCCCTAAACTGCTACCACAAGGTTGGAAGAACACATTTGTCTTCCATTTGCCTTGTTTTGCTGTAGTACCCTTCACTGAAAACATCTGAGCTCAATCATTTGGAGGGTTGTCCATACATGTTTGGCCAAATACTTTAATTATGTTTACAAAGTATAATAGATACAAGGTTTCCAAATATTATTTACCTGAAGCTGATTATACGAATGTCTATCATGCCAAAAATATAATGGACTTTTTTTATGGTTATTGTTCTGCAGCATTAAAACCATGACCAGTCCACTCATGATCCTTCATGCAGAAGATGACAACGTTGTCCCTGTGTCTATGGGAAAAGAGGTGAGTTTGTGGGTCCAAATATATTGATTCTCTCCGATCTGTAGTTGGTGGACTACATTGAACAGCTTTGTATCACTAATTAAATTGACAAAAAAAATCTGGTTTAAAAAAAAGAAAATTCTATGGAAGTATGTGTAGCGGGTATGTACTTTCCCGGGTGTAATTTAAACTGGCAAAGACACCAGTGACGTGTAATTCCCTGTGGCCCAGCGGGTGGCGCTGTCGCCCTGGGCTGGGGTTGAATCATTGCTGTGTGCCGTGCCTCCTTTTTGTCCTCCCTCGGCAGCGGGTATGGTGGGGCGGGGAACCCGCCGTGCTTGCTGGGAGTGGGTATAAAGGGGCCGGCCATCTTTGTCACGGGGTCGAGTCCCAGGCACCTTCAGCCTGAGGGCGGTGGTTTGTGTCGGTTCTCTAGGCGGGTCAAGGCCTAGAGGACGTTCGGAGGTCGTGTTCCATCCCAGGCACCTTTAGCCTGGGGTGAGGTACTCGGATGGAGGTCTGGAGCTCAGTGCCCAACACTGAGTTCCGCGAGGGAAGGAGATCCTAGGGAACCCAGGGATTGGGTACCCGAATCCGGAAGGCGTAATGGACCGGGGGGAGCTCCTCACTTGAAGACCGGGTGCAGCAGATTGCCAGTGACAGGTGAGCCTCCCATCGGAGACCGCCTGGAAGGAAATTCCCCCTCGCTCGGAGACCGCAACCCACTTTCAGGGAGGAAAGTGGAGAACACATTGTGTCTGGGCCTATTCGCATCCACACCTCCTTTTCTGTTCTGTCCTCCAAGGGAGTTCAACTGATTGTGTTCACTTGAGAAGAATAAAGGAGTGTTGGACTTTAATGGTGTGGGGCTCATTTTCTGGCAGACATCGTTCAAGGTAACTCTCGGTGGAGACTCCAGGTGCATAACACTGACCCGAAGGTAAAGAAAGAACTTTGCTTAAGCCGCACTAACACCTGTGGTGAAGGCTAGGCGTGGTATCCCCGCTCTCTCCCCTCTAAGGTACCCCTAGACAAGAGACAGACAAGCTGAGAAAAGAGGGGAGTGAGGAGGCCGCTACATATGTAATCTTAACTAAAAAAACAACCCTTCTATTACTTTCAGCCTCCTCCAAATTCCTTTTTTTTTTTTTGCTTTAATCCATAGCCCCATTGTATGTAGAAACACAGAAGCCACCCTTCCTTGCTTGCTCTCAAGATGGACTATGGGATGTGTAGTGTGCACAGAGCAGTAGACATGTGCGCCATCAATAAATTTTGTTTTGTTCCGTATTAGACGAAAATTCAACAATTACGAACATTCGTTATGATGTATTTAAAAAGCAAAAAATACCTTTCTCATTATGGCAGTCGTCGACTCATTATGAGGGGCTCCCACCATCCCTGTGCTGACTTCCTCCTGGGGCTGTACCCCTGCTGTGCTCATTATGAGGGGGCTCCCACCTTCCCTGTGCTGATTATGAGGGGCTCCCCCCCATCCCTGTGTTGTGCGGACTTCCTCCTGGGGCTGTACCCCTGCTGTGCTCATTATGAGGGGCTCCCATCATCCCTGTGCTGTGCTGACTTCCTGGGTTTTTAACTTCATCATAACGAATAATCGTAATTATTATGACAATAATAAACCAATATTAACGAACATTCTTATTTTGTCCAATTCTGAATCTCCCATCGACTACCAGTACCAGTCTGAGCAGTCTCTCCCACTCCCGAAACCAAATTCGTCAACGAAATTTCGTATAAAATTTGTAAGAATAGAAATTCGTATTTCAGATGCTTCCGAATGTACGAATTTTCGGAAATTCGTACGAAACGAATCGCACATGTCTACAGAGTGGTGTACATGACCGCAAGTAATGTGAACTGCTTTTTAATAAAAGTATCCAGTGATTTAGGTAAGTGGGGGTGGGGGCAGTTTCAGGGATGTTGTATGTGCCCATGCTTAATGTTATACCCTAAATAAGAGTGCAACAATAAACATGATCTAAAACCTGGCCTTAGCCTTCAGAGTACATTCACACCAAGTGCGGTGGGCGGCTATTCCTGCGTAGTTCCACCACAAGATAAGGCAAAATGCCTCGTCTCCTACCTCCTCTCCTGTCAGTTCACACTGCTGTGTTAAAGCGGAAGTAAACCCATCCATAAAACCGTTTCATTTCCAGCTTGTGTCAGAAATGTAACACTCCCATTGGTTGTGCTCTCAACCAAACTGTCAAACAATCCAATGGCTGGTGTCATAACTGATCACATGTGCAATTTCATGCCAGTTGTAGATTAAATAGAGGCAAAGATGGCAGCTTCCTTGGCTGAAACCGATAGAGGGGCTTGCTTTCACTTTAATGGTTGGGTGCGCTGGAAAAAAAAAAAAATAGTGCGTGCACTACTTTTTTTCCGGCACAGCGCAGTCAATGCATGCCTGCTGATGAACTGTCACAGTGATTTTATAACATTCTAATAAAGTTTGTTTAAAAAAAAAAAAAAAGTGAACACTGCGACCTGCCACTGCCTGCACTACAACACACAATTGCTGCTTTTGTTGTAAGCAGCATCTGTTGTGAACGGACCCTTCCTCTGAATTTGTAGTTGAGCTTTAAAGAGTAACCACCTTTTGATGAGAACAAATTAACCACTTGCCGACTGCCTAACGTACATTTACGTCGGCAGAATGCCACGGGCAGGCAAAGCAATGTACCTGTACGTTGCTTTAAAAATGCCACCACGGAGCGGCAGAACGGGGAGATGCCAATGTAAACAAGGCATTTTCCTGTTCTGCCTAGTGACAGGACACTGATCTACTGCTCCCTGTCATCGAGAGCAGTGATCACTGTCGTGTCACTTGTAGCCCAGCCCCCTCACAGTTAGAATCACTCCCTAGGACACACTTAACCCCTTCCTCGCCCCCTAGCGTTTAACCCCTTCCTTGCCAGTGTCATTTACACAGTAATCAGTGCATTTTTCTAGCACTGATCGCTGTATAAATGACAATTGTCCCAAAATAGTGTCAATAGTGTCCGATGTGTCCGCCGCAATATCGCAGTCACAATAAAAATCGCTGATCGCCACCATTACTATTAAAAAAAAAAAAAATTAATAATAAAAATGCCATAAAACGATCCCCTATTTTGAAGACTCTATAACTTTTGCGGAAACAAATCAATATATACGCTTATTTTTTAAAAAATTTTTTTACCAAAAATATGTAGAAGAATACATATCGGCCTAAACTGAGGATTTTTTTTAATTTTTTTTTAATATTTTTTTGGGGATATTTATTATAGCAAAAAGTAAAAAATATAGTTTTTTAAAAAAAATTGTAGCTCTTTTATTTTTGTTTATAGCGCAAAAAAAAAAAAAACCGCAGAGGTGATCAAATGTCACCAAAAGAAAGCTCTAGTTGTGGGGAAAAAAAGGAAGTCAATTTTGTTTGGGTGCAACTTTGCACGACCGTGCAATTGTCAGTTAAAGTGACGCAGTGCCGAATCGCAAAAAAACAGCCCGGTCATTGGGCAGCCAATTCTTCCGGGGCTGAAGTGGTTAAAGCAGCATATGACATACAGTATTTCGAGGCATTCTGTACACCAACTGTATGAACGAGGCCTCCAGGATGCCATATTGCATTACATAATATTTGTTTTAATTTTTTTTCGTGGAGTTAATGGAGTTATTCTTTATAGATTTGTCTTTTAAACTTGTAGCACTCTCTAGTGTGTGCTAAAAGTAGTGGTTGGTGTAGGAAAAGTTTGGCTTGGCTGAGGGCCAGGCCTGGGTTGTGACTCTGGGTCAGGGTTTAATGACTCATATGACAGTTCTCTGACACTTCCTCCTGGTCTGGAAGTTGGGCTGCCATGCATATGTATGAGGTCCACGACCAATCTCCAGCAAAAATGGGCTAGAAGGGGGCAGGCCTAGGGTTGCCACCTGTCCAGGATTCACCCAGACAGCCAGGGTTTTGAATCATGTGTCCGGGTTTCAGTCTGCCTGAAACCCGGACACATTATTCAGACCAGGCTGTGGCTCCCCAGGTAACCGAGATGGTCCCACACAAATCTGTTACCGTCTGGGGGCAGGTTCGGCATCACTGGGGACGGGGCGATGTCAGCAAGAGCAGTTTGGCCATAGCCACTGTTTACTGCAGCACACATAGTTACTACTCTCCTAGGGGTGCCTAAAGGTGTCCCAGGTCTTTCCTATAAATAAAAAATAAAAAATTTGCTCTGTGCCGCAAAACTGTTCAGATTTGGCTTGAAGAAAAAGGTGGCAACCCTAGGCAGGCCACCTCATAGACATGAGCCATGCTGGCAGGGGCAGTTGGATGGAAGATGGGGATGTAGTGCTGAGGAAGGTGGCCCTTGAGGGTGCCTTCCAGTGTTGTAACTAACGCCGTTTAAATAAACGGCGTTGGGTAACGTAGCCACTTTTTGGGGTAACGAGTAATCTAACTTATTATTCTTACCCTCGTGGCACCGCTGTTCCCATTACTTGGGCGGCGTTACCCCAATTACATCTACTCGCCACCGCAGCAGATTTAATGTGTAAGACTAACAAGCTGCAAGCCGCCGTCTGCCTACCTGAACAGCGTGTCATGCAGACAGACGGCGGCTATTGTAGTTTTTAAAAGCCGCGCCTCCTGAGTCCTCGTCGTCTGTGATAGGCGGTACACTGCCTGCTGTGAAATTGAGTGTTCCGCCTAACAGACGAGGATGAGAGGATGTCCGTGATATGAGGATGAGCGGATGTCCGTGATAGGCGGAACACTGAATGCTCGGAAATTGAGTGTTCCGTCTATAACAGACGACGAGGACTCAGGAGGCGGGGCTTTTGAATACTGTGGAATGGCCGCCGGGACACCGCCGATCAGGTAGGGGGCTAGGGGAACACGGCACACACAGTAATTGAAGCACAGGCACAGTGAGGCATCGGGCACATAACCAATATTATTTATTGTTATCCCTCCTATTATTTTATACACTGAAAAAATTACATATATATCATCCTGCTACCGCCCCGCCCCCCTGTATATATAATATAACCAATATAGTTTCTTTGCTGAGTAACTAATTACTTTTTCAATGTAGTAACTGAGTGAGTAACTCCATTACTTTTTGGAAGAAGTAATTTGTAACTAATTACTTTTTTAATGTAAGATGAACAACACTGGTGACTTCTAGTCTAGGGGGGGACCCTTGGGCTCGGGTGCTGGTAAATTCCCCCTAAAACACACAGAGGAAACCCTTCCTGGAGGCATGGAAGCAAGGAGGGAGGGCAGCAGGAGCAGGTCAGTGCATCTGGGAGGCTGGTGAGTGTCAGGCTAGAGGGCTAGGAAAAGGGGCAGCTGCAGCCAGGTGGGTTGGCAGCATCTGAAGAGGTGGTGCTGGGATCAGTAGCCACAGGAGAAATGTAAGTTGGACACTGAACGTTCCTGCCTGTAACTGGCTATTGCTTCAGCTGACTGAGTGACTGTTGCTTACAGATCCCAGCTGGAAAACTGTCCAAGTGAGTCCTGGGGGAAGAGGAGCTGTATATAGGAAAAGTTTTTGAAGTCAGATGGGCATCCCATAATCTCCCATCCCTATCCAAGTTATTACCCTCAAATAAACAGGAAAAAAAGTCACAGACTGTTCTCTGACTCAGAAGTGCCTATGGAAAATCGGTGTGCCTGGCTGTGTAGGGTGAGGGATCCCATTCTACTTGCAGCTCCTTAGGGGGTGTTCTACATATTTTTGGGTTTTACAACTTCCTTTTTTTTTTCATTACAGCTCCATGAAATCGCCATAAACTCGCGTCATCCTAGAGACGTGAAGCTGGTACTGTACCCCGCCAACCTGGGCTACAAACACAAATATATTTATAAAGACCCCAAACTGTCAGAGAAGCTTTGGTGAGTATATTGTTCAGGTTCATGTAGATAGGTTTTGATTTTCTGTATTTGAGGCATAAAATAGACAGATTTCTAGTTTGGGTGGAGTGGATAACCCAGAGGCTGCTTTCTATGTTTTTGGATGCAACCCTACTGCGATCTGTTCATGAGGTCCTCCGTATGAGGCAGAAAAAGCCCCTGAGGCGGCACAATGAAATAGTCTTTTGCAGTGAAATGCATCTATCAACAAAGCCCCTGACTATGCGATTGTCCTTGATGGTCCCACTAGGAAGGTTTTGCTCAGTTCAGCCTGTGCTGGTCATGTGATCTCCACTAAAGTGCAAGCTTACAGGTCAGACTGTCCAATCCTATATCTCCCAACTGTCCCTGATTTGGAGAAATGTCCCTCTGTCCCTCATTTTGGTCTGATCTATATAGTTGTATACAGTGTTGGTCATCTTACTTTAAAAAAAAATAATTACAGTTACTTCTCCCAAAAAGTAACTGCGTTAGTAACTCAGTTACTACATTGAAAAAGTAACTAGTTACTCAGCAAAGTAACTGACTTTTTTTTTGAGGGCACATAGCACATGGGGCACAGGGCACATAGGACATGGGGCACATAGCACATCAGGGCACATTAGGGCATGGGGCACAGGGCACATCAGGACATGGGGCACATAGCACATTAGGGCACATTAGGGCATGGGGCACAGGGCACATCAGGACATGTGGCACATTGTTTACCAGCCATGCAGAGTAGCGCAGGAAGCGTGTGTAATACGTTCTCTCTCATGTCACGGCAGTCACGCTACTCCCCGGCGGCCCCTCCTCTCTTCTCGTCCATCCCAGATGATGTTACAAGCAAATGGGGATGAAGAGTGGAGGGGCCGCGGGGAGCAGCGTGACATGAGAAAGACCCGGTCATAGAGGAGAGGTGGAATTACACTACTGCCATCTAGTGGCGGTAGATGTAATTGGGGTAACGCCGCCCAAGTAATGGTAACTGCGTTACCATGAAGGGAAGAGTAATCAGATTACTTGTTACCCTCTAAAGTAACTGCGTTACGTTACTCCGTTTATTCTAACTCAGTTACTTACATCACTGGTTGTATATAAAATGCACTATCAAAGTTTTTTTTTTTATTTGTTTTTTTTTTCTTCTCTCTGTCTTGATCTCCCAATAAAAATGTTAAAAAAAAAAAAGTGTTTTTGTACAATTCTCCTTTTAACCACCTCCCTACCGTGCACAAAAACCCCCTTCCTGCCCAAGCCATCTTTCAGCGCTGTCACACTTTGAATGACAATTGCGCGGTCGTGCGATGTGGCTCCCAAACAAAATTTGCGTCCTTTTTTTCCCACAAATAGAGATTTCTTTTGGTGGTATTTGATCACCTCTGCGGTTTTTATATTTTGCGCTATAAACAAAAGAAGAGCGTCCAGTTTGGGGGAAAAAAAAAAAAACACTTTTTGCTATAATAAATACCCAGTTTTTTTTTTTCAATTAAAATTTTCCTCAGTTTAGGCCGATACATATTCTTCTACATATTTTTGGTAATAAAATAAAAATCGCAATAAGCGCGTATTGATTGGTTTGCGCAAAAGTTATAGCGTCTACAAAATAGGGGATAGATTTATAGCATTTTTTTAATTTTTTTTTTTTTTATTAGTAATGGCGGCGATCTGCGATTTTTGTGACTGCGATATTGCGGTGGACACATTTTTGGGACCATTCACATTTATACAGCGATCCGTGCTATAAAAATGCATTGATTACTGTATAAATGTGACTGGCAGGGAAGGGGTTAACCACTAGGGGGCGGGAAGGGGTTAAATATGTTCCCTCAATGTGTTCTAACGGTGGGGTGAGGTGACTGACTGGGGGAGGTGACCGATGGTTGTCCCTATGTACAAGGGACACACCATTGGTCCCCTCTCCCTCACAGGACGTGGATCTGTGTGTTTACACACATCCACTTTCCTGCTCGGTTCCCGGGCAATCGCGGCCTCCGGGCATGCGCATCGGGTCCTTGGGAACGCGACAGGCGTGCGCCCCCTAGCTCGTTTTCAAGGCAGGACGTCATATGACGTCCTGTCAGAACGAGTGTCCTCCGCCGGCCGTCAATTGACGGTGGGCGGGGGACAAGTGGTTAAGGGGGCCTGTCCTTTACCTGCATACTTTTGCCGATAGGTGTCCCTCATTCCCATTTCTAAAAGTTGGGAGGTATGCAATCCTTTGCTGTAGCAGAGATCACATGACTATTAACAGGTTCATGGCACAATAAAACTCAACAACATGCAGATTATAGGATACAATTAATGAAGCTCTGCAATCCTCAGATAGGAGAGAGCAGAGGGATGATTTCATCAGTCTTCTACTGCTCTTTCATTGGCCAGTGTAAATCTCAGGCCAGGATAGACAGAACTACAAGTGCTGCTGGACTATATTGCCAAAAGTATTGGGACACCTGCCTTTACACACACATGAACTTTAATAGCATCCCACTCTTAGCTTGTAGGGTTCAATATTGAGTTGGCCCACCCTTTGCAGCTATAACAGCTTCACCTCTTCTGGGAAGGCTGTCCACAAGGTTTAGGAGAGTGTCTATAACATATACTCAGTCCAGATGCAATTAAAAAAACTTGTATTGAAGTCAATGAAAAACAGTTCACAACAAGCCCGGCAGAAGGAAGCCCAACCAGGAACACTTAGATGACAGCAGTGTGTAGCAGAACAGATTTCAGCCAAGCTGACAGCATCTGTCTTTAGGGGCAGAATGCAGCCTGGCCAGTCTGATCCCAAGTGGGGAGATTTCCAAGAAGTGGCAGATCCCTACTGCTAATACTGTCCCTGACAGACAGGTGACCTGTCCCTACACTACCCACATGCTGAGTGTGCACCAAACCGAGGAGTCAGGGTCTTAAATGGACTCTGCCTGACCCAAGATGGCTGCAAGAGTCTTGTGGGCTGTCAGCATCCAACCAAATTGCTGCCCCAGTGACCTGAGGACTTATGCACTGACCCTGCAGTTGAGTCACCTGCAGTGAAGAAAACAAACTGCACCTGCCTACAAGCTTGACATATGAGCCCCTTCCTTTATCCTTCTATAAAAGTAATATTTTGTTGACATTCTCTCCCAGGGCTTTCCTGAACAACGCCTGAAGCTACATCGTATTCTGAATACCAGGAGCTTAAAGACATACTTTTTTTTAACCTATATTGTTTAGAATTTTTTCCCCCAGCGATAATAAAATGTGAGGACTCTGTGTTATGACCTCTGGATGTTACTTTTCACATGAATGGACATCACCTGTATATGGTGTGTGCCCCATAGCAGATCTACGGTGGATATATAGTAAGACTGGTGCATGGTAACCAATCAGCTTCTAACTTCAGCTTGTTCAATTAAGCTTTGAGAATAAAACCTGGAAGCAGATTTGTTGCTATGCACAGCTGAACCAGCCATTTTCATAAATCTCCCCCACTGTGTTCTTCAGCACCAGTAGATCAGGCTGGGGACCCCCAGCATCAGTAGTACACAAGGAGCTGCTCATAGGACAATGTATGTGCCATCTGGGGCACTATATATACACATACACACGTAACCAAAGTAGAATAATTCTTCAGCATCATTAAAGACCTTGTACACTTTCATTTTTTTTTTAATTAGGACTTAGTGTAGTTTTCTCACATGGGGTGGCTGCCATTTGTAATGTCCTGACTGATCAATTCCCCTACATCCATGTACTTAGCTTGTCCCCAGTCACCAGGACAACAGACAACTTCTTGTTCAGGGTCACAGTGTCCAATGCATGCCTCACCATTTCTTGAAGTCACATTAGCACTCCTGCATTTGTGATGAAAATACATTTTTCCAGGGTGGTGAAATTTGTCTGTTTGTGTCCATGTCAGAGCTAATCACTGTTTAGCTCTCGCCTGCAGAGCACAAGCCTGGAAGACCCAGGGATATGTAGTTTCTTCACAGGAGGGGTTGGTTTTTAGGTTACAGAGTTCATGCATTGACCTGTGTAGTGCTATGCCACGCGTCTTATGTTTCAAACACTGAAACCTCTGACATCAGAACATGAACATTTAATCAACTATAGCAGTCAGTGGTCTCCAAACTGAGGCCCTTTGCTAGCTTTTATCTAGCCCTTGGGGCATTATTCTCCCCCCCCCCCCCATGGGGAATGAATTAAGAGTTTGAATTTTCCTCTTTGCAATAAAATAAACTTGCAGCCGTTTCTAAAAGACTCAAATCGGATTGTTCACATATGTGAAAAGATGATTGATCAAGAGGTTGTGCCTGTATTTTGACCACCATCTAGGAGTAGTAAAAACATAAGTGGTCAGAGAGGTCCCTGACTGCAGCAATACAGCCATGTGACCAGTGCTACATGGGACCTGCTAGTTATATTCTGATTGGCTGCCTAGACTATTCCCATTCTGTAAAGCACAAAAAAAAGTGAACATAGGTATTGTTCCACATAATTACAGCTCAAACCCCCTTTTCCAAATTGTAATCTGGAAATTCCAACATGATGCTCTATGCAGAGGAGATGTTCTTCTACATACCCAGTAGGTGCCCACTGCGCCATCAGACAATTCCTTTCTCCACCAATCCGAAAGCCTTTATTGCTCTGGAACTGTATGCTCTGCATTTGTTTCACTAAACGTTTTATTTCCTTAAATAGTGTAGCAAATAAAGACCATAGGGTTGATTTACTAAAATTGGAGAGTGCAAAATCTGGTGCAGCTGTGCATGGTAGCCAGCCAATTGGCTTCTAACTTCAGCTTGTTCAGTTAACCACTTGCCTACTGGACACTTACCCCCTTCCTGCCCAGGCCAATTTCAGCTTTCAGCACTTTGAATGACAAAACGCAACACTGTACCCAAACAATTTGTAACACACACACACACACACACTTTTGGGTGAGAACCACCAAGTTTTACATTTTTAATAAAAGGCCGGAAATAAAAAAAAAAAAAGTTTTAAAATATTGTAAACAGGTAATTTTTCCTCTCAGTGATGTGCACCAAGGAGGCATTGATACGTTGGCACCGATATTTGGGACAATAATAAGTGCCCCGATTATCAGTGTAGATGTCCCTTTTAGGCCCTTTCATACCATGCAAACTGCATGTCAGCTTTTTCATCCATCCGTTTACGAATGAAAAAGGACATTGGTCCCTATGAGATCATGGGTGTCAGTGGATAAACATCCGCAATCCTCAGATTCTGCAGACAGAGGAAAATCCTATTTTTCAATCCGTCTGCGGATCGAAAGAACATGGACAGATGGTCCATGTTCATCTGATCCCCCCCCCCCCCCCCCCCCCCCATAGGGGAGAGCGGAGATCTGACAGGGCGGTCCCTGCAGTGTGCGGGATCCGCCGGCTCAGCGATCCCCGCTGAGCAAGCAGAGGCTCACAGGGCGGATCATCACGGATCTGTCCCGTGTGAAAGGGGCCTTAGAGAAGCAGCTCACCAGCTCTTATCCTCTCATTTCTTTCAGCGTGAGGAAAGGACTGCCAATAGCCGGCATCTGTTTACCTCCATGATCAGTTAGGTTAGACAACTGCGCTGTAGCAGTCATTCAGCTATAGCGTGGCCAAAAAGTGTTTAAATGACAAGTTCACCGTTGGGAACATTTTCCCACTCCTGCAGGGTCTCCCCAATCCAGTGTTGATTTTGGCAGCAAATTCCGATTTGGTTTTAGTCTTAGGACTAAAATGCAATTTTAGTTCTATTTTAGTCTTCTGCAATTGTTTTAGTTGTATTTAGTCAACTAAATCTCCAGTACATTCTAGTCAACTAAAACTCATTTTAGTCGTCTAAATTTAAAATCTAATGAGTAATTAAATTGTAATGCATTAGTTAACATTTCTCTATAATTTCCAAACTCATATACTGCTGGAGTGAAAAATCGAATGGTATTTATGGTATGAACATGCACTACAGACCGGTGTTCATTTTGAAGTCAAATTTCAATTTAGTCTTAGTCTTTTGACCAAAACAGCATTTTAGTCCCATTAGTCTTTTGACAAAAATGCCATTTTAGTTTGTCGTATTTTAGTCAACTAAAATAGTATTAATTTAGTAGACTAAAATGTTTTAGTCATTGTAGTCGACTAAATTAACACTGCCCTGATCTGCTGCATCTAGTGATAGCAAGCCGTTGACAGCTTTTTTTTTCTTAAAAAGCAGCGGTTTCATTCAGAGTTCTGTGAATAGGAAACTACAAGTACCAGCCTTTGCAGCTGTCAGCTTGTAGTTCTCAATGAACTACCAGGGCTCTGTTGAGCGCTCTAGTAGTCCATGAATTCTTCCTGTCAGTGTATCTGCCTGTACACGGTACAAGGAGACAGATACACTGACAAGTCTGTAGGAGTCTTGCATTGCACCTGCAATTTGCAGGATCACAGGTGCAATGCTTTCCAGGCTCCTAGTTAAAAAAAAAAAAAAAAAAAAAAAAAAAAAAAAAAAAAGGGGAAGATTTTGCCCTCTCCAGTTTCTGAAATTTAAAGTAGTTCAACCACCATATCTAAGGACTGGTAAGTTGTTTGAGTTTCGATACGCTATATAAATAAAAAAAAATTAAAAAAAAAAGGGACATACCAAAAACTGCTAAATTTAGGTCTGGATATCTAGCCTTCAAAGTGCTTCAGTCGTGAAAGGATTAAACTTGTCACATTCAATAAATTTTAACCATAAATACACATAAACCTTTTTAATGTTGGTGGCAGATCAGTAAACGTTTTCCAGATATTTGCACAGAATAGATGTAAGACAATTTTGTTCAGGAGAAGATATATGAGCATTGCTGGTTGGCAGAAATACAGGTAACCATTAAATCTGAAAAATAAGCAAACACCGCTTTGATGCATAAAATCTGTATAAACACGCTACGTGGCACATGTACAGTGCATAAAAAGATTTGTTCAGTAAAAATGGTACACAAGCAAGTTCTTCCCACTTAAAGTGGAAGTAAACCCTCCTATACTTTTCAGGCAAGGAAGCTGCCATCTTGGCCTCTGTTTAATCTTCAACTGCCATGATGCTGCACATGTGATCAGTTATGACACCAGCCATTGGATGGTTTGACAGCACAACCAATGTGACAGTTGGCATTCCCGGCATGCCGGGAATGTAACTGCTTTTTGAAACTGTTAAATCGTTTGGGTTTACTTCCGCTTTAAGAACCCGAATCTGAAATCAAGAGCTTTGCAGACAGAGCAATGTGCAGAGTCCAGTAGCCCACGGTAAGCATTTGTATATTGCTGGATCTAGATTATTCTTCAAACCAAACTGGTTGCCATGAGTTCCTGCACTCTGCCATCTCATTTAACACCATGGTGTTAATGCACTACAGGTGCTCTGGAACTTCATGCCCATCTTGCCAGTGACCCAAAATATCATGGTTAAACCCTTTTCGCAGCAGGGGCAGCAGCTGCGACATCCTCAACAGCATCTCTGGGTTCGTTGGGTGGTGGGATCTTCAAGTCAGAGGGCTCTACCCCCCAGATGTCCCGGGCATATTCCTTGATGGTTCTATCACTAGAGAACTTCCCAGATGCTGCAATGTTCTTGATGACAACTTTGGTCCATTCTTTTGGATTCTAGGAGCATAAAAATATCAAGCATAAACCCAAAGTAGTGTAACATACCTGCAGTTTTAAAAGAAAAGTCAGCTTATAAAAAAAGTGTTACTAAATACACAAAAGTAAAATCAGTCTGTAGCTGCAGTAAAGCAAGCTTGTTCTACTCACTGTGGAATTTATGGGGTTAATCCTCTACATTTTGAAAAAAGGCTGCTTGATCCTGTATGCACAGATCTTCCCCTCCCTGCACTGTCCCCCCTGGACAAGTCTGGAATATACATTCCTTGGAGTCAGGCTGCACATGCTCAGTTTGGTGTGTATTGCTAGAGAGATTTATTTTCTTGGGAGAGTACATGTGATCAGCACAGGGCCAATCAGTACTGTCCAGACATGAGGATCAGGAGCCCCGCAGCCTCATTTGACAGCTCAGTGCAGTATGAAAACTACAAGCTTCACCAGGAACTGATAGAAATCACAAGACTGCTGATGAGAAAAGGTATTTAGCAGTTTATATTTAGAAAAATAATTGCATTTCCATGTTCTGTGTACTGTGGGAGACCAGGTATAGTGAATGCAGGGTCCTGGGTTTAGTAGCTCTTTAAAAACAGACATTAAAAAAGGGGACGATTTTCTATGGTATCAGGAACACCTAAAAAAGTTACTGTATATACTCGAGTATAAGCCGAGGCACCTAATTTTAGCACACAAAAAAAATCTGAGAAAACTTGACGCGAGTTTAAGCCTAGGGTGTCCATCTACATGCCTTACTGTGCCCAATCTTCCCAACTGATCTCCGGCACTGTGTGACTAGACGGACGTTCAACATGGGAAACTATGGAAGGGGTGCCCGCCTTTTGAAAAAAAAAAAATATATTTTGGTTCTCCCTGGCCAACAAACTTTGCACACTTGTAGATGAAGAGTGGGGCTACATGTGTGCCAAGTTTGGGGTCCAGGGGGACCTACGGCTGGCCGGGATCAGTTGCACAAAATTGAAGATGGACACGAGTATGAGCCGAGGGGGGAATTTTCAGCACAAAAAAAAAAAAGTGTTGAAAAACTTGGCTTATACACGAGTATATTACAGTAAATGTCCCAGAGAAGTACGCCAAAAGGGGTCTACCTTTGCCTGGCAAATATAGCAGTGCACTTTCTGGTGTGTAAGGGTGCCTAGGGACACCTGAGCCTACAGTCTTAGCTTTAGGCCTCATGCACACTGGAGATTTTTATGACGGTTTTTGGCTTCAGCCTTTCAGTTAACTGCCCAGCATGCCATTTTATGTGTCAATGCACACATAGGCTGTTATCAGTGTTTGGCAGGGGCATCTTCTGGCTGGGAAAAAACCCAGAACGCGTGTGTTTTAAGAGATTTTTCAGCTGTAAAATGCTCTAAAAGCTTGAAAAAACACAGCTATTCGGCATTAGAGCCATAAACTTGTTGGAGTATTTTTTTTTTTTTTTTTAGCAAAGCTCATTCTACAACCAACACTGACATTTTTATAACGTCCAGTGTGCCATGAGGCTGCATATCTGCAGTGTGAGATCGAAGGCACTTCTGCCTCCGACTGCTAGTCTCAGGAGATTTGGTGATGCCACTACTGTGCTGCTCACTGTTCTCCTTCCTGGAAGGTCTGACATGAGGAAGCAAAGCCCTGCCTCTACCAAGAGGACCACCTTCACACATACTGTGCATAGCAAGGCATGAGATGCCCATAAATGAGGAAAAGATCAGCTGCAAGGAGACCACAGGCAATCATGTGGTCTATGTCTTCTGCCTGCCTTTTTTGGGACACAACTTCCAGCATTTATTAATCTGAAGCTCTAGCAAAAAAAAAAAAAAAAAATGGACTTTAAGAGCTTTCCATGATTGGAGAGGGGAGATCGTGCTATTCACCCACCCCTCCCCCAAATCACAGAAAAGAATACAAGGCTTTTTCTGAATGGGAGGTGTAAAATGTGCAAACTACTATTATCAGTGTGCTACAGTTGAAGCTACAAATCTCAGCCCAGGACATTCAGTGCTTACAGTACTGCGGAGGCTAAATGAAGGGAAAAAGTTTTAATGAATGCGGCAGCCAAACTTGGGGCACCCAGAATTAGAGGTAATTTTTACACTGCAAATTACGCAAAGTGGTATTTTTACCTGACTTGAGCTTTAACCTTTAAAGGAACCCCTGAAGAGTTCAGGCAACCCATGAAATGTTCGGATCCAAAGCTCATGGTGTGTTAGTGCACTGGTGCTCACGGGTAACGCAACACTAAAAGTGTGCATTTGTGTTTGGCGGCAACACCAACATTGCATTGAAGTTCAGTACAAAAATTTACTTATAACCTTGAACTCCAATGGTGTTGTCCACGCTCCTATCCACCAATCTTTTACATGCAATTCAGAGGTGTGGTTTGAATACTGTTTACATTTGCGGTCACGACATACGTATGCGTTCGCTTCTGCACGCGAGCACGAAGTGCTTTAAATTAGTTTTTCTTCCTTATTTTAGAAGATTTTTTTTATTTTTACACTGTCCCTTTGTAAAAAAATATTCCGATCACTTTTATTGCTGTCAGAAGGAATGTAAATAGGCAGTGACAGGTACTCTATGAAGGTATCTGGGGTCTAAGAGCATTCAAAATGCCAAGTTTGGCTGTTTTGAATACTGTCATTTTAAAATTTGACGCCTTCAAGTCTTCTGTAACCCGGAAGTGATGTCATGACACCACTTCCGGGTTACTAGATTGGAGACCCAAACAAAGCCAATTCCGGCCTCTGGCCAGCCAGCGGACGTGCCGGCTGGTCGCTTGGGCCTCCCAGTCCCGGACATCCCCTCCACCTGCTTGGGATAACTACTGAGCGGCTTTTTAGCCGCATCGGTCGTTATCCCAAGAAAGCCAATCACCAGCTCTTTTTTTTTTAAAATAAAGTACCAGGGTGATTACGTGCAGCTGCGGACATCACTCCGATACAACCCCTTCAAGCCGAGGCTGCATATTTGCATACAGTCGGCACGAAGGGGTTAAATTTCTTTTGTTATGCCATTTGCTTTTTAATTGCCAAATATATATTTTTGCTGCTGTTCAAGCATAGTGGTCACCTGCTCTCCCAGCCATCTTGCATATTTACCCATGAGACAAGTTGCTCCTCTCATCCCACATGGGGATGCCAGGTGCCAAAAGTAAAAAAGTACCATTGGACCGACATCAATTTACCCCGTGGTACTCAGATTATTTCTTTACTACATTAGTGTCACCTGGTGAGGCAAAACATGGCGTCACAAACCCCCTCAAATAAATTGTCCCGCTTTCTGAAATTGTGCCAAAGTAGCATGCAGGTCCACCACACATTACACAGCCCCCTGCACCACTGGCACCCCCGCACATTACACAACTCCCTGCACCACTGGCACCCCCCCGCACCACTACCACTGCCACCCCCCCCCCACACACATTACACAGCCCCCTGCAGCTATTCCCACCCCTTCACGTTACACAAACTCTGTAGCTCTGCCCCTTTCTACCTTACTTGGGCATGCAGAACGGAAGACAAAGCAGTGCTGAAAAGAGGGCGGGAACTGTTGAAGTTAATTTTTTATATTAAGCTGGTGATTGGTTGATAGGACCACCTAGCAACCAATTAACTTTCCAAGTTCAACGGCATGCAACTCCAGCAGCTCCCGCCCTCTTTTCAGCGCTGCAGTGTCTCCCATTGTGTATACAGAAGTGTTCTGCTTCCTGCTCTCCGCTCTGTGTTACGTGACAGCGGAGGCAATCTTGCTCTGGGTGTCACCCCTCTGGTGGGCGTAACCCAGTGTGGTCCGCACCCCCATAGAGAGACGTCACAAATGGGTACACAGGAATTGGCTGCAACGATGGACAGTGGCAGAATCCCCGGTGACCTCCTGTGGAACCCCAGTTGAGAAACCCTTCTTTGTGCTATGCAGAATGTAATATGAGCAAACTATGTAGATAAGGGGGAGAAGTGGCCATACATGGGCCCCAAAGCTGCACCGTGTGCATGTCATGTGTTACTGACCTTGTACAGGGCGCTGACCTTCTCCTGGCTCTTCACATAAGCTTCATAGTCTGCAAATACTTTAAACCTGAAGAAATGCAGAAAGTAACATTAGTGGAAACCATTTCAGCAGTGGACTTGCACACAATGGATGATCTTACATTAAGGAATGCCATAAATGATCACTTTCCTGACAGAGGAATTCTTTGCATTTTGCTAAAGCTCAGGCCAATTAGTTACTCACCTATCATGGTTGAAAAGCATGTTGACTATGTCTTTGAAAAGGTCGGGCTTTGTGGGAGAGAAAAAGCCATTTTGTATCTGGTCAATAACTTTCTTGAGCTCTGGAAGTTTTTCGTAGTAATCTCGTGCATTGTACCTGAAAAGGCGATAGTAAGAAATATAAATCTGAACACACAAGCTTTGCTCTAATGTTCAGGAAGGGGAAAAGTTAAATAAAAAAAATAGGGTCAGGGGATGGGAGTTTAGCAGGGCGGTGTATAGGAGAGGAACAGTTTGAATGGTAGGGTATAGGGGGTAAAGTTTGTAGGGCAGTGTACAGGAATAGTAGGGCACTGTACTGAGTGTTCAGTAGGGCAGACAGGTGTCACCAGTGAAAGGGCACTAGGAATAGATTTCTCCCATCCCTGCAGTGTACACAGACTGAGCAACAGAAGCGCAGCTGCAGTAACCAGCTACACAGTGTGCAGATTGTAGCTGTGTGTAAAAGAAATCCGATTTAATCTATAGCGTGTGATGTGTGGGGAGGAGGAGGTCTTGTTGCCTGTGCACAGACTGTTTACGCTGCAGGGATGGAATACGGTCAGGCACAGCAACCCGTGGTGGCAAAATTAAGTGGCTGAGCTGCAGTCCAGCAGAAAGCTAACATGCCACTGCCACATTAGTACTCTGACAGTGCAGCAAAAATTACACCGGAGGTTGCAATTGGTGGGTAGTACAGGTATTCAAGAGGCTACATATGGCCTCGGAGCTGCCCGTTGCTTGCCTGTGAAAAGTGATAAACGCTAATTGCTTCTCAGAGGGGAGGCAGTGACAACTGCAAATGTAAATTCCATCAGAGGCCAGTGCAACTGTGTAGCATCTTCCCAGCTTAAGAAATGGCACATTGTAGCTGGTACACTGAAGAAAGTGATGTGCATGCTGAGATGGCTACATTTTTCCATACTTCCGAAGAGAGGCCACTGTCAATAAGGGCACCACACTGTTGAGAGCAAGACAAAAAAAAATGCCAAAGTCTATTGCAGGGATATGCAATAAGCAGACCTCCAGCTGTTGCAAAACTACAAGTCCCATCATGCCTCTGGGTGTCATGCTTGTGGCTGTCAGAGTCTTGCTATGCCTCATGGGACTTTTAGTTCTGCAACAGCTGGAGGTCCGCTTATTGCATATCCCTGGTCTATTGCAATGTACTCTTGTACACGGATCTAGCGTTGTCAAACAGCCAAGATTGTATCATTTTAATTTCTCTAAATCCTAGCACAGGATCTGCCTCAGCTAAAGGGCATATGATGAGTGGTGTATACATCACTTTGGAAACATTTACAACGTACCCCTTTTTGTCCATCTCAGCGACATCATCAATTCGCATCCCAAAGATGAACAAGTTCTCCTCTCCGGCCTCCTCTGCCATCTCCACATTGGCACCATCCATGGTACCAATAGTCAGCGCTCCATTCAACATGAACTTCATGTTCCCAGTGCCAGAGGCCTCAGTGCCCGCTGTGGAGATCTGTTCTGACAAGTCTGTGGCCGGGATCACTGTCAATGCAACACAAGAGATTATATTTCTGCAATGGATGATGGTTCATCATGAAAACCTCTTAGACTCAAAAAAAAAAAAAAAAATTACATTTTAAAAACCCACAATCACATCCAATTTTGGGTAAGGTGTAGCAGAAATAAAATGAGTAAGATTTTTGTCTGACTCCATTGAGGGAATTTTCCCCTCACCTTCTGCCTTTACAGGCACATGAAAATTTAAAAGGTATCCCAGTCTTAGTCTGTAGAGTTCAATATTGCGTTTGCCCACCCTTTGCAGCTATAACAGCTTCAACTCCCTTGGGAAGGCTGTCCACAAGGTTTAGGAGTGTGTTTATGGGAATGTTTGACCATTCTTCCAGAAGCGCATTTGTGAGGTCAGGCACTGATGTTGGACAAGGCCTGGCTCACAGTCTCCACTCCGATTCATCCCAAAAGGTGTTCTATCGGGTTGAGGTCAAGACTCTGCAGAATAGGGTTGCCACATCATTCCTTTAATCCAGGACACACTATACAGATTCTGTGGCTGATTAAGGTGGTAATTAAACTCACTTGGTGACCCATCCACATTAAATCAGCCTCAGAACCTATGTAATTAATAACTGTCCTGGATTAAAGGGATGATGTGGCAACTTTAGTGCAAAAGGGAACTCTTAAGGCATCAGCATACCAAAACATTTTGTTCCAATATGACTGCACCAAGCAAGGTCCATAAAGACATAAATAAGCAAGTTTGAGGTGGAGTAACTTGAATGGCCTGCACAGAGTCCTGACCTCAACCTGATTGAACCAGGCCTTCTTGTCCAACATCAGTGCCTGATCTCACAAACGCACTTCTGGAAGAAGTGTCAAACATTCCCATAGACACTACTAAACCTTGACAGCTTTCCCAGAAGAGGTGAAGCTGTTATAGCTACAAAGGGTGGGCCAACTCAATATTGAACCCTACAGACTAAGACTGGGATGCCATTAAAGTTCATGTGCGTGTAAAAGGCAGGCGTCCCAATACTTTTGGTAATATAGTGTATATAAAAACCATCATCAGGAGTTCTAACCCTTCTCCGCTTTACTAAAAAGGTTTTTAGCCATCTCCTCTATTACAGAGACATTTCATCGTTTTCTGATATTGACTAGAAGAATCTCTCAAATAGGGAGACAGATGGCAAGAAAAAGCCCGACCAGAGGATTTAGCACTTCCTCACTCCATCTAATACCATGAAAAAAGGTTGCTGGAGCTGGGCTTTAAATAAGTGATCACCCATAATGCTGTGCTGACAATCTGGTTATGTAACCTCTAACCCCAGCCTGGAGGACTACCGACTAGTATTACCAATTACTGGGCAGGTTCACAAAAGGCCTCTGCAGGTAAGGCTGTGTGTATAATGGATGGGTTTGTTTAAAGATGCTCTCCAGACAGAATTTAAAAGAAAAATAAATGGGGGGAGCACACTTTTTCCTTATATTCCACCATTTACGGCTTTCCTCGGTTAAAACACCAAGGAGGTGTACCAAAACTGGTGTACACAGAATCTGGTGCAGCTCTGCATAGTAACCAATCAGCTTCTCACTTCAGCTTGTTTAATTAAGCTTTGACAATACAACATGGAAGCCGGTTGTTTCTATGCGGAGCTGCAGCAGATTGTGTGTGCTCTCGTTTTAGTAATGATGCAGGCATCATTCAGATATCCCCGCACAAATTCAAGGACGTCATGACGGCCGGCGGGAAGTGGGTATTGCACAGTCAGTATGGGCAGGGATGGCTGGAACTGTGACTGCAATTGTCAGATCCAGCCCACAGCGCTGCTGCCATGATCCACTCTCCCCTCTCCTCGTGTACCGATCGGTACAGAGAGAGGAACCGGCGTCATCACATGACGCCGATCTGTTTACAAGTGATCACTCCGTCATTTGACGGACCGATCAAGTGGTAAACGGCCGCTATCAGCTGCAATTTACCGTGATCTGTGATGTGCCGGGTCCTTTGGACCCGGCGGTCATGGAGACTCCCGTGTGCGCACCCCAGGGGGCACACGATTCTGAGAGGACGTTATATAAGGTCCTCCCAGAGTTAAGGAACCACCCTGCAGCCGTTATTCGGCGGTGGTTAAGGAAAGATTTTACTGTGCACAGGTGACTTGTGTGATAATTCTACAACAGAAAATCCCATCTTCCCAACAACTCCAGGACAAACCTTTTTCTGCCAGAGACACTCTGTAATTCTCCAGGTAAATGACTTTCAGCTTGTTCCCCACTCCAGGGTCATTGTTCACAATCTCCCCCACAGCGGTGATGAGTTTTATGATAATCTTGGCCATGTGATACCCCGGAGCAGCCTGAAATCACAGAAAAGTGAACCATGGATAAACATTAAAAAAAAATTGTATTGAGAATACGCCTAATCTCAAAACAAGCGCTAATGGGTTAATAGACTAGACATAGTAAAATTGCCAAAATGAAATGGCCGCAGCTGCTACCTTAAAAAAAAAAAAAAAAAAAAAAAAAAAAATCAGGCTTTGTAAAACCCTAAACCAAACATAAAAAAAGGTCATAATAAATGAATATAAAATATACAAATAAATAAAACCAGGTAGCACTCACAGAATATGTATATCAAAACATATAAAACCCTGAACAGTTCATGTCCATATTGTGAAAACACTTAAGGTAGAAATGTGATGGCAATCAAGTAAAAAAAAACAAAGCTGAAAAAGTCCTTTATTATTTATTTGTATATTTATTTGGACTTTATGATTGGATAAACATTGCAGATAATGTGTGTAACTTACATTTCCTTTTCAGCCATGAGACCAGCATCTCATTCCATGGGCAGCCAACACCAATGCAATTTAGAGAGCCTGTCTGAGGAACCCTTGTTGCCACATCAAGTAGGGCCTGAACCATGCTAGGCAACTGTAGTATATTGTACAGCAACAGGTGAGCCCTCCTCCACTCCAACCCAGAGATAGATATGTAGCGCCCACCCCAAAAGGTTAGGACGCCATTTAAATTTAGAAGGATGTCTGAGCCAGTAGTTGGGCTCGGACGGTTGAATTGCATTTAATTTTACCTCTGCTCTAGCTGTGGTTTGCCCGATAGCATTTTCCCTTATTGCCTGTAGGTGGCGTTACCACCTCAGGCACCTGTTGGAACACTGGCAAACCATGGGGCATTGAGTGGCCCTTCGGCAGCGGTAAAGTGGGAGTGGCCGACCCGCTGGGAGGGGATACTTAAGGGGCAGACGCCATTTATTGGGGTCTGTTCTCGCCCTGCAGCCCTCCGGGCACGAGGCATGTGTGGTCCTGGTCTCAGGGACATGTTGGCCCAAGGCTGTATCGCTATCTTGTAGGCCCAGCTAGTCTGGCTGGGGCCTACATTCGGAGAGGGGATCCCAAGCTGTCCATCCAAACGGGGAGGAAGCCATCTTGGTGAAGGCGACCAGGGGAGGACCTGCCCTGGAGGAGACTGTCAAAGTGCTGCTGTCTCGGGTGAGGCCTGACAACTTTATTATTAAGGAGGGATCTGCTATACTACCAGCCCTGCAGTTCGCCGGACTTAAAGGCTCTTTAACTGTAAGGCTGGAAGTTTGGGACATTGGAATCTTGTGGCAGAGGATTCCTGGACTATCCATTTTGCTCAACTTTAAAGGGTCTGTGGCAGAGACCTACTTCATCTGGGCAGTCTGTGGCAGGGACTGCCCTATTGCTGGTTCGTGAGTCATCCCGGCTGCTAGGCCATGTGAGAGGGGTCTCTCTCTCCCTCTCAGAAAATTGTTTACTCAAGCACGCAGAGCATTGCACCCACAATCAGCAGATTGAGAGTGCAATGTTAGGCTCCTACACAGTCTTCGTGTAGCTTTGTGCCCATATCCCCATATGGGCTCTCAGTTACAAAGCTAGAGAAAGAATAAACTAAGAGCATGCTGATCAGCGCGGCCGCAGCCCATTCAAACTACAAGTCTGTCCACCGTGGTGGCAGGCGGTGCTTGTATCTTTTTTTAATTCACAGAACTCAGCTCTGCCCACAAAGCTATGTGGTTTTCAAGCGACACCAGGTGCGAGGAGAAGATCCGCCTGCAGTTACAGACAGGGAAGTGCTGGCAGCACATGAAGTGCTGGCGGTGTAACATGAAACATGCTCCTAAAAAAGGTGAACCTAGCCTTTAAGGCTCCATCCATGCACACTCAAGCTGATAAACTGCAGTTTATCAGTGTTTTTTTTTAAAAAGCCCATTAACTGCACTCTGTTAGCCTATGTGTTCATGCACACATGGACTTTTAGCGTTAATGAGCAGTGGAGTTAATGGGCTTTTTTCTGAACACAAGAAATTTGCGTTCAAAGTGCAGTTTTTTTGGCGGGAAAACGCACAGTTTGCCAGCGTTTTTTGATCCATTGAAAAAAAAAAAAATGAATGCTATTGCAAAAACACACATTGAAAGGCTCCCTGCAAAGCTACGGCCATTTTTATAGCTTTTTTTTGCGTCCAGTGTGCATGGAGCCTAAAGCATTTTATGTGCTATTGGGGAAGTTAACTTTGCGTTTAGAGTATCATACTAGGGCCAATTTTAGACAGGATCCAATTAACCAATTTAGTTTTGTATAAAGTATTTAGGCACCTTTGCTGGTTAGCTTGAAAGTGTGCTGGGGACCCCCTTTGTATATTGCCTTGCCTATGTGCACCTCTCTCCTTTTTGCCAATTTCAAATAGATCTGAATGGCCATTTTATTTCCTGACACGTCTCAAGATTATATATATATATATATATGTCAGTTTGGAACTCGGATCATTCAGACAGGTGGAGTTCTGTGACCAGCTTCTAGCCCCCGTTCACACTGATGCAATTTGTCATGCGATTTGCCAGTTTCAAAACACATGACAAGTCGCACCCCTTTGTCGGCAATGGAACCGTTCAAAGTGCTGCGACTACTTTTTTCTGATTTTATTGAGACTTGCATAGACTTCTGGTAAACTTAGTTGCAATGAAATCTGAGATGCAAATAGCTCTGCGGCTTTGAAATCACACTGAAGTAGCGAGGATCTCAAAACCAGTGTGAACCAGGGCTAAAACAGACTTCAAGTTCTGCCTTCTCATAGACTTTTAGAAGTTGCAAAACCTACTTGAAGTGAACAAAAGCCCATGGACACCGGGTCTAAGACCTGGTTTACACCTATGCATTTTAGTGCATTTTCAGTTTTGCAGAAACACTACAGTCCATTTAACATGGTTTCCTATGAATGTAGTTCACATCTGTGAATTCTGGCTCTCGCGATCGCGGGTGGCCGGCAGACATGGTCGCACGCATTTGGTCCCACGCCATGCAGCACGTTCTATCGCCCTTAAAAAGGTGGCGCGTAGGCCTACGGCGATTTGCGGGATCGTGCCGACCTGCCTCTGTATGACGGCGGCTGGTCGGCAAGTAGTTAAAATGCAAGACATTCATCTGCATGGGCAGATCATAGTTGTGGCACCCAAAGCTGACAGTAGGCCGTGTGTCAACACTATGGGGTTGATTTACTAGAACCGGAAGAGTGCAAAATCTGGCACAGCTTTGCATAAAAAACGTCTTCTAGGTTTTTTGTCAAAGCTTAAAGTGATTGTAAAATGATCACCTTATAAAAACCACCTATTTAGTCAGTTTAAAATAGAAGTTAAATGCTAAACTTTTTGGTTTAAAAACACCCCACACATGATTTTTTTTTCCCCCTCCTTTTAGAAGTGATCACATTCCCTCTGTTCTTGGCTGCATAAGAGCTGGGGGAGGAGAAGCAGCAGCACACTGAGCTTCCCGGTGAAAGGCTGTGCAGCAGGGGCATGTCAGCACAAGTCTGATCAATGGAGGAGAGTACACCAAGTTCCCAGCATAGCTAGGGAACTGACCACGTTGTGTTCTCCTGCTTAGTGTGGTCAGTTTTTAATAAAAAAAGCAGAGGGACTGGTAGGAGCACCGGGGATTTTACAAAAAGCAAGCAATCAAGGATAACCGGATACTTTCTCATACAATTACATGGTGCAGCAGGCACATATCAGGAATATGAAAAGTTGGGGTAACAAACGCTTTAATTGAACAAGCTGAAGTTAGAAGCTGATTGGCTACAATGTACAGCTGCACCAGATTTTGCACTCTTCAGTTTTAGCAAGGCTTCATTTACATGTGTCTCGTCATGCAACTCGGTCACATGACAAGTCCCAGCCCAGTATTTCAATGGAAGCCGTTCAAAAAGCGATCACACTTAAAGTCACAGCGAGTAAATAAACTCCAAAGTTTCAAATATTTAGGATTGCGTCTTATATTAAATTCCCAGCCAATAGAGTCAAATGGAACATTGACAATTTATCCCAATTCAGGTCACCGGTATAAACGATCCATTGCTTTGGCCATGCTACATATTCAACCTAAAATGTGGGATGAATCCGAATCATCCAATACTAAATCACAAACATTTGTTTACCTTTCCACCAATAATAACGGTCCTTGGGACAAATTCCTTTGTGGGGTTTTCTTTAATACCTGGAAAACGAAAAAGGACAAAAGTTGGACTGTGCAGAACACGGTGTCAGAGAAACTAAAAAACTAAAACCACATCCATCCTCGGCTGTCACTAATTAGCAGAGAATGCAAGGAGGTTTAATTAGCCATGTAATGGATATTGTAGATCATGAAATAGAGGTCTGGTATGAAGCCGCTCAGCTATGACATGAAGGGGTGGCCCAAATGTGCCAATTTTGTAGTCTATGTTCAGAGACCCCATAACAGCAAATTGCTTTTCAAAACAGGATTTTTTTTTGCTGCCGAAATTGCCCTGGGGTTATGTGGGCTGAAAAGTTGCGAAAAAAAATAAAATAAAAAAACTAAACCAGGGGTCTCCAAACTTTCGAAACAAAGGGCCAGTTTACTATCCTTCAGACTTTTGGGGGGGGGGTGCTAGGCCATTGGGGAGTTAAAATTGTCCAGGCGTCAGCGAGATTAAACAATGCATCTCTGGCATATGGGAAGGTATAGGGCTCCTCCCCCCATACCATCATCAGTGTCCCTGGGAGGAATAGGGCTCCCCCCCATCCCATCAGTGTCCCTGGGAGGAATAGGGCTCCCCCCCCCCATCCCATCAGTGTCCCTGGGAGGAATAGGGCTCCCCCCCATCCCATCAGTGTCCCTGGGAGGAATAGGGCTCCCCATCCCATCAGTGTCCCTGGGAGGAATAGGGTCTTGCATCAATGGGAGGAAAAGTGCTCCAAGGGCCAGATAAAGGCAAGCAAAGGGCCGCAGTTTGGAGTCCACTGATCTAAACCCAAGAACAGAAACTCCAGCAAACTAGAAACTTCTCCATTGCAGTGGGGCTGTGTGCACTGTAAGGGTTAGTTGGTTGCTTAGGTCTAGGAACAAGTTAAGAGAGGTTCTTAACCCATCCTCAGTGCTAGACTGGTCCCCCACAGCCTTTTCTACCCCCAGTCTAAGGTCCTGACATCAAGACCAATGCAGAGCCCATAGCCCTACACTGAACATGACTACCCAGAGGGACAGTCTACTGCCATGGCACGGGTGAGTATTTGAGGATTGGGTACGTAAAAGCAAGTTTTGTGCTCCTAGACCTATACAAGCAGTTAAAGCGGAGCTCCGCCTAAAAAAAAAAAAAAAAAATTAAGCCAGCAGCTGCAAATACTGCAGCTGCTGACTTTTATTAGGACACTTACCTGTCCTGGAGTCCAGAAAAGTCCACAGCAGAGGACGAGCAATCGCTTGTCACTCTGCTGCCCCCACCGCCATCCTCGGTGAGGGAACCAGGAAGTGAAGCCTTGCGGCGCATGCGCGAGTTGCGCTGTTCTGACTGGTCCTCCTGTGTTCTGGGAGCGGAGTGTCTCCCAGAACACTACGGGTATTCTGCGGGAAGTGATGTGCTTCCCGCAGAGAGGACTCCCAGAAGTGGGTGCAAATACCTGTCTTAGACAGGTATCTGCACCCCCCTCCCCCCTGAAAGGTGTCAATTGTGACACCGGAGGGAGGGTTCCGATGAGCGAAAGTTCCACTTTAGGGTGGAGCTCTACTTTAACCCTTGCAGCATGGCATTGGGGGTTTAAATATTATGCAGATCAGTCCTTATATGTAAAGGCGGCATATTAATCCCCCCCCCTCCTTTTAATCTTTATATATTTATATATATATATATATTATATATATATATATATATATATATATATACATATATATATATATATATATACATACATACACACACACACACACACACACTTCCAGTACTAGGGTGACAACTTTCACCTAGTGCATAAGTCTGTGGAGGTGCAACATTGTTACCCCAGAAAAAATGCAAGTTAGACTTACCGGTAACTTGTTTTCCAATAGGCTTTCAGGACAGCACCCGAGAGATCATGGCTCCTCCTCCTACAGGAAACACCTCATCAATTAATTCTTTAATTGGAGGCCTCCACGTTGCTTCCCTCAGTTGTTTGTAGAGAACCTCCAGCCCCAGCTGCAACACATAAGCGACAGTTATTACATAGTATTACAGCCACAGCATAAAAAAGGGCGGGATCCTGCTGTCCTGAAAGCCTATTGGAAAACAAGTTACCGGTAAGTCTAACTTGCATTTTTCCAAAACGTCTTTCAGGACAGCACCCGAGAGGATAATCGAGACTTACCCCATTTAGGGTGGGACAACAGCCTGTAAGACTTTCCTTCCGAAAGCCTGGTCCCCAGCCGTCATGAGATCTAATCTATAATGACGGGCAAAGGTCGTCAGACTTGTCCATGTAGCTGCCTTACAGATTTGTTCGGGGGTGGCACCAGCTTTTTCTGCCCAACTCACCGCCGAAGCTCTAGTAGAATGAGCCCTGATACTTACTGGACTCTCCTGGCCTGTAAGGGAATAGGCGTCTGAGATAGCCATTCTCAACCATCTGGCAATGGTTCCTCTAGAAGCTTGTCTTCCTTTTTTTTTTTATTTCCGGAAAATAAAATGAATAGTGCGTCTGAACGCCTAAAGTCTTTAGTAGCTTCCAGGTAACTTAAGACTGCTCTTTTAACATCCAGGGTATGGAATTCTTCTTCCTTCTTACCCGACGGATTAGAACAAAACGTAGGAAGTATTATCTCCTGGGTTCTATTTTGAACTGAGGCAACCTTTGGTAAAAAGTTAGGATCCGTCTTCAGCACAATTCTGTCTGAAAAAATAGAAAAAAATGGTTCCCTGATAGATAAAGCTTGCAGCTCACTGATCCTTCGAGCTGTTGTAATAGCTACTAGAAAAATTGTTTTTAAAGTAATTAGCTTCAGGGAGGTTAAATTGAGAGGTTCGAAAGGTTCCCTGGTCAGGGCCTGTAGAACGACTGATAAGTCCCATGACGGACAGTTTTTGATCACTATCGGTCTAGCCCGAGTGAGGGCTTTAAAGAATCTGTTTACTAGGGGTTCTGATGAAATAGATTTCTCAAAATATACCCCCAGTGCGGCAACCTGAACTTTTAGGGTACTGATCGCTAGGCCCTTGTCTGCTCCTTCTTGCAGAAATTCCAAGATAGAAGAAATCTGCTTTAATGGTCTGCCGGATGTAGTGCACCAAGAGTTAAAGACTTTCCAGACTTTGTGATATATTGCTCTGGTAACATTCTTTCTGCTAGATAGGAGGGTAGCCACCAACCTATCCGAGAATCCTTTTCTCCTTAAGAGCTGCTCCTCAGAAGCCAGGCTGTGAGTTTTAGCTTTTCTACTTCTTGGTGAAACAGCGGACCTTGTAACAGAAGGTCTTGTCTCACGGGAAGATGCCAGTATGGTTTGATCTGCATCTGTAGAAGAGCTGAAAACCAAGGCCTCTTGGGCCAGAAGGGAGTGATGAGGATTACTGTCGTATCCTCTTTCTGGATTTTTGTTATGACCTGCGGAATCAGCTGAAAAGGAGGGAAGGCGTAGCTGAGGTGAAAATTCCAACTGCGCCAGAGCATCTACCCCCAGAGATGACTCGTTCCTGTTCAGGGAAAAAAAAAAGAGATATTTGTGTATTTTCCTGAGTCGCAAAGAGATCCACTCTTGGCTGTCCCCATTTCTTCATTAGATTGAAGACATCTGGATTCAATTGCCACTCCGCTTCGTACACCTGGTTCCTGCTGAGGAAATCCGCTATCCTGTTTAGGGTCCCTTTTAGATGGACCGCGGACAAGGATTGAGTATGGAGCTCTGCCCAATTTAGAATGCTCTCTGCTAGGCCTTGAAGTATTCTGCTTCTGGTGCCCCCTTGTCGGTTTATGTAAGCCACTGCCGTGGCGTTGTCCGACAGAATTTGTGTATGTCGCCCTTGGACTTCTTCTGCAAACAATAAGGCCATTTCTATCGCCTTTAGTTCCCTCCAGTTTGAAGATCTCAGTGCTTCCCTTGTGGACCAAGATCCCTGAGCCCAACGACCGCTCATGTGAGCCCCCCAACCCCAGGAGCTGGCATCGGTTGTTATGGTCCTTTCCAACCCAGGTAAGGCTAACAGGCCTGCTGAGAGTCTTGCCTGGTTCTTCCACCACCAGAGACTCCTCTTTACTTTGGTGGGGATCTTCACCAGTGAATCTAGTGAATTCTGCTGGCGATCCCAGATTTTTAACAGAAACTTTTGCAGTGGCCTGAAATGGAGCTTTGCCCATTGTACTGCCGGTATGGAAGAGGTCAGGGTTCCTAATGCTGACATGACCCTCCTGATGGACAGAAGCTGACTGGTTTGTAAGAGTGACACAACCTTTAACAGCTTTTCCCGTTTTTCTTCTGGGAGAAAAATCTTTTGCTCCACAGAGTTGATACGGAAACCCAGGAATAACACCTCCTGAGAGGGAATCAGATTGGACTTTTGGAGGTTTAGTATCCATCCGATGGATTCTAGGTGAGCACGTGCTCTGTCCAAGTTTCTCTGAAGTCCATCTCTTGTTTGGGCAAACAGTAGCAGGTCGTCTAGATAAGGAATCACTGAAATTCCCTCTAGACACAAGGGTGCTAGAGCTTCGGCCATTACCTTCGTGAACACCCTTGGAGAAGATGACAGGCCGAATGGAAGAGCTCTGAATTGCAGGTGTACCACCTTCTTCCCTTCTCTCAGTGCTAACCTCAGATATCTGAGATCTGGCGGCAATAGGAATGTGGAGGTATGCGTCCTGCAAATCTATTGACGCCATGAAGCATCCTTGACTCAGGAGGCTTCTTACTGAGAAAATGGAATCCATCCGAAATCTTTTGTATTCTACTGACAAATTCAGCATTTTTAGATTTAGGATGAGGCGGTACTTTCCTGAAGGTTTCTGTACAAGGAAAACGTGAGAATAGAACCCCTGGAAGAACTCCTTTGTTGGAACAATGACTCTCTGGGATATCAGTTCCTGAATTAGGGACTTCATGGCGAGTGCCTTGACCGGATCCCTCGGGACGTTTGTCACTAGGAATCTCTTTGGGGGTTCTTCCGTGAATTCCACCACCTATCCTTGGGAGAGCATGTTTACAATATACTGATTTGTAGTGATGTCTCTCCACTGGGGAATGAACTCCTGGAGTCTTCCCCCTACTTGGGGTGGATTGTCACTGCGGCTTTCCGGGGGTCGCAGGAGGATGGAAGAGCACTCCACTCTTACCTTTTGGTTTCTGGGAAGACCACTGCTTCCTTTTGGTTTGCGTTTTTCCTTCCTGTTGTCCTTTTTGGGGACGAAAAAAACGCTTACGGGTCTGTACCTGTTTTTTGACCGGAAACGCCTTCTTTTTGTCAGCCGTACGGTCAAGAATGGACTCCAGCTCAGAACCAAATAGCAAATTCCCTGTAAAGGGAATGCTACACAGTCTATTTTTAGATTTTTCATCACAGACTGCCAAGCCCTTTTAAGAAGCAAATCCATTCTTTTGTCCATGGGCTCCTTTAACATGCCCATGTCCTCAAAGGCAAGGTCAGTTGATTTTGAGACCTGTGAAAAAGCAGAGTCCAGTTTTGGAACCTTGTTCCAGATGGAATCCGGGTTGTCCTCAAATGGAAATCTTCTCTTATGAGCCCGGGAAAAAAAAATGGCTCTCAGGTTCCAACCACTCTTTTTTAATCATGTCCGAGATTATTGAATGGACTGGAAAAACACGGCTTTTTGGATCACCCAAACCTGCATACATGCGGTCATGTAGGGAGAGCTCCTTCTTTTCCTCTTCAATCCCCAAAGTCGCATGGATTACTTTTAAAAGTCCTGCGACTTCTTCAAGCGACATTTTGTACTTAGAAGCGCTCTCTGCTTCATTTTCTTCCTCCTCAGAGTCTGTTCCATCTGGAGCAAGGGAAGCAGATTCTTGGGAAGCGTCTATCGGACCTCCCAATAATATTTGAGAGCCGTCTTGGGGTTCTGAAGAAGGCTGCGGAGCCCTAGGTTCCCTTGAAGGGCCTGGTTCTTCTCTTAGGTTTGACCTAAAAGCTTGAAAGGTGGCACGGAGTTCATCCTTAATTGTAGATACTAGATCGCCACAAAAGGATGGAGACTCTTCCCTGACTACATTTGCAGTGCAATCTGCACAAAGCGACTTGGTCCAAGCCTCGCTTAACTTTTCCTTGCAGACAGGGCACCTTCTCTTCACTGGTTGAGCAGAACTTTTGGCCTGCACAAACAGAAAAGAAAAAAACCAGGGACCACGCTAAGAAAAAACTGTTACACAGTACAAATCAATACACCCAGGTGCACATAGGAAAAAACACTTTCACTTCCTTGTGCCCCGCAAGCCATGCACCACCACCACCTTTTACAAAAAGACCCCTAGTATTATGCAGACATGCTAAATCACCAGCCACTGCACCACCAGGGAGATGGGGGGTGGGGGAAGAAGGTGAATACCCCCCCCACAGGAGAAAACGGCCCAGTGTAAAATAGGACACAGTCCCTTACCTTAGCCTTGCTGGTGCCTTGGCTTGCCCCCTTATCCGCTGCATCGCTGTCCATAGCTGTCTGCGGATGCGTGGTGAAGAAAAAAACGCCGGTTCCAGATTCGAAAACGCCGCCACGCTGACCTGGAACTTTAAGGCACCAGGTGACCCTGCCCTCTCCCTCTGCGCTTTGCGGTCGGAAATGACGCGCGCCGACCCGGAAGTGCTGCCTCTTCCCATACAGGACGCGGCCGAGGCTCTCCTCGGCCACCAGAACAATGGCGGCCGCTGTAAAGCTCCACGCCGCTATTCGTAAGCGGTCGGCGAGAACACAGCAAACCACCGCTCTGAAGACAAAAAGGAGGCAGCACTCCCGGGCTGTACAGGCTCTCCCCGAGCACGGAAGAGGGAGAGGGAGCCCACGGGACCATCCATGCTAGGAGGTAAGTGGGAGGATCACTCTCCTAAGAAAAAAAGACTGACTGAGAACCTTGTCTCCCAGGAAAGCCCTGAGAGATCGTGGCTCTCACCAGAGGTGTTCCTCCGGCTGGAGGAAACACAAAAAACTGATGGAAGCAACGTGGAGGCCTCCAATTAAAGAATTAATTGATGAGGTGTTTCCTGTAGGAGGAGGAGCCATGATCTCTCGGGTGCTGTCCTGAAAGACGTTTTGGAAAATACATTACAGAACACCCCCCCACTCCCCATAAGCAGGTGGTTAAGCTGTGGTTTTACTGCCCCGCCTCCCCAATATCTCTGCCAAACAAAACCTATTTGAGCGCATGTAATGCACACAGTTGTGGCACTGAAGCCCTTAAAAGGGTTAAATCAGGCAGCAAGGAGGAGGCCTTGCCTGTCAAATGACCCCAAGGCTCGGTTTCCACTGCTGCGAGTTGTGCGACTTGACACATGTGAAGTCGCATGACAAGTCAAAACCCGTGTATTTCAATGGTCCCCGTTCTAATTGGTGTGACTCATGTTGCTGCGACTCCAAAAAAGGTTTTTGCACTACTTTGTTCCGACTTCTCACATGGTTTTCACCGGTCACATGTCATCACATCAAAAATCACATTGCAAAGTCGCACTGTAAATCGCACGACTGGTGTTGCAATAGTGGAAACCGAGCCAAAAAAAAAAAAAAGTTTGCTGGGGATCACTTTTCAGAGGGCATAAATGATCAGTGCAAATGTACATGAGCCCCGAGGATGAATATATGGGGGGGGAGTACTCACGGTTGTACATGGTGATGATATGGAGGCAGTTAAGTAACTGTCTCTTGTACTCATGAATCCTCTTCACTTGCACATCAAACATGGAAGCCGGATTCAACTTCATCTTGTATTCCTTCTCCAGGTACTGAATAAACTTCAATTTGTTTTCCTGGAAGTAGAAACAGAAAACCAAAGCTCTAGTCCAGTAGAGAGGAGGCGGGTCATTGTCGGTATTTGTAGGCCTCGTCCATAAGGCAAGGTGCCGGGAGCCTTTCCCATTATGGAGTAAATCTGGTCACCTCTTTGTGGTCTTCCCAATCAATCCGTACCACTTACCTCTTTCACCTTTGACACGTCCCTGATGAACACATTGTCATCAACAAACTTGTTCAGCTTGGTCAATTGGCTCAAATCCTTGACATAAGTCTCCCCAATTTTCTGAAACACAAGAAAACAGCAAACTTCATTTATAGCCCAAAAATCAGCATAGCCAGAGGAAAGGTCAATACAAGATGCAATAATTACCTCCGCTATAAGTTCTGCAAGACCCGGATTACACAGCAGCAACCATCGGCGAGGTGTGATGCCGTTGGTCTTGTTCTGGAACTTATCTGGCTCCAGATCACTGAAATCTTTAAACCTAAACAAAAAGCCCATAAAAAAAAAAAAAAAAAGTCAAAAAGTCAAAAAAAATATCTAAAAACAGCATATCCATCTTACACAAGTCTAGAGACAGCCACCTAGTGGGCATGAGTAGTATGGCAACCATCTTTTCCCCAACAGAGAATATAAATTTAAGTAAAGCTTCCTTTTCGCATAAAAAAAAATTTTAACTGACATTTTACCTCCTAACATTTAAATCTTCATTTTCTAAAACATACATTTTGTACAGGGTGCACTACACAGGATTCCCAGATCACGTGTTCTCTAAAGAGAACAAAAGCTGTTCTTTCTGGACTCCCTGGAGGGGGGGGGGGGTTGGCAACAAAAGAAAGAGTTACTGTTCTGAGTCAGTTTCGCATGGGCTACAAATAAAATCAAGACTTTCAGCAAAGCAGTTGAGGAAAAATTTGGTAAACATGTTGAGAGCAGCCAGGATCACCACACCCTCCTGCCTTGAAACCTAAAAAACAATCACGAGGACCCGATAACATGCTGGGCTAGGTTTCAGAAAACTGCTGATCTAACGAGATTTTCACACAACCATCTCTCGGGTTTACAGTGAATGGTCCGAAAAAGGAAATATCCAGTGAGCGGTTGTTGTGTGGATGAAAATGCCTCGATTTAAGAGGAGAATGGGCAGACTGGTTTGAGATAAACAGTAACGCAAAAACCCACTTGTTACATCCAAGGTATGCAGAATACCATCTCTAAATTCACAACACATCCAGCGATGAAGCAGATGGGCTACAGTAGCAGAAGACCACACCGGGTGCCCCTCCTTTCAGCCAACTGCAAACTGAGGCTACAATTTCCACAGGCTCACCAAAATTGGACAATAGAAGATTGGGAAAACGTTGCCTGGTCTGAGGAGTCTTAATTTCAGCTGCGACATTGATGGTCGGGTCAGAATTTGGTGTAAACATGAAAGTATGGATCCATCCTGCCTTGTATCAATGGTTCAGGCTGGTGGTGGATATTTTATTGGCACACTTTGGGCCCCCTAGTACCAATTGGGCATCGTTAAACCACAATTCATCCCGGGAAGGATTTGCCCCCTTCCTGACCAGGCCATTTTTGCGATACAAAACTGTTGCTTTGACAGTTGCGCGGCCATGCAATGTTGTACCCAAATAAAATGGACATCTTTTTTTGCCCACAAAGAGCTCTTTTGGTGGCATTTGATCACTTTAAAAATAAAAAATCATCAGTTTAGGCCGATTCTGATTACAGAACATTTTTATTTATTTTTTTAAATATTGCAATAAGCGTATATTGATTGGTTTGAGCAAAAGTTATAGCGTCTACAAAATGGGGGATAAATTTATGTTTTGTTTTTTTTTTACTAGTAATGGCGGTGATCAGCGATTAACGGGACAACAACATTGCGATGGACACTGACACCTTTTTGGGGACCAGTGACATTTATACAGCAATCAGAGCTAAAAATAGCCACTGATCCCTGCATGTCACTGGCAGGGAAGAGGTTAACACAAGGGGAAGATTAAGGGGTCAACCGTGTTCCATATGTGTGTTTCTAACTGGGCGGGGGGGGGGGGGGGAAAGAATGTGGCTGACTGGAGGAGGAGAGAGATAGTTGTTCCTACTTAGTAGGAACACACGCCCTCTCTCCTCTCCCCTGACAGGACTGGGATTTGTGTGTTTACACCAACAGATCCCGGTTCTCGCTCTGTCATGAGCGATCGGCGGTCATCTCCGGGGACACGCTGCGCACGCCTGCTACAGCATCTTAAAGTACAGCTATGACGGCTCGCGCAGCTGTGCCAACCTGCCGCAGTATAACTGCGGCGGCTGGTCGTAAAGGGGTTAAACACCACGGCCTACCTGAGTATTGTTGCTGACCATGTCCATCCCTTTATGACTACAGTGTCCCCATCTTCTGATGGCTCCTTCCAGCAGGATAATGCACCATGTCACAAAGCTCCAATCATCTCACCACTGGTTTCTTGAACATGACAATGAGGGCACTGTACTCCAATGGCCTCCACAGTCACCAGATCTCAATCCAATAGAGCACCTTCGGGATGTGGTAGAATGGGAGATTTGCATCAGAGGTGCAGCTGACAAATCTGCAGCAACTGTGTGATGCCATTCTAATCTGAGGAATGTTTCCAGCACCTTGTTGAATCTTTGCCACGAAGAATGAAGGCAGTTCTGAAGGCAAAAGGGGGTCCAACCCGGTACTAGCAAAGTGTACCTAATAAAGTTGCCGGTATGTATGCAAAAAATATGTACACCCATAAGATCCCCATGACCAATCCCTATGAACTTACACTCGATTTTTCACAATGTCTGAGTGGATTTTGGCCACCCCATTGACAGCATGAGAGCCGACAATGCACAGGTGAGCCATGTTGATCCTCTTTATGCCATCCTCTTCAATCAGCGACATACGTCTGACGCGGTCTACGTCTTCGGGGTAGAGGGCGGTGATCCTCTAAAATTTAAACAGAAAAAAGGATTATATATGCAAAACTAATTTTAAAAATAAAGTTTATGGTCAGGTAGATAATCAGAATGGAGCCGCTATGAACAGCACTAGTTTGGATTAAAGGAAAGCTGTCACAACAAATGTATTGGCTGCCACCTCTGACTCCAGCCAGGCAATGCATGAGGACTGCCTGTCATATTTGGCATCAATACAGAAGTATATGGCAATCGGATTTTTTTTGCCTGGATTTTCTTTTGCTGCATGCATATCCTGATTTAAGTACAGAAATCAGAGAGCCAGGAAATCTGCATTCTTTAAAAGGAAGCCAGCAATGGCTGCCTCCTTGCTTCTAACAGGTGACATTTAAATGAAGAGATCGATTAAGTGAAGAGATGGATTTTGGGGAGGAAAGTCTTACATTCAGGTGCCTCTGGTTTATTTCATAGATGATCTCCAGGTGTCGGGGAAGAAGCTTTTCCACCAGGTCCACTGGCCAACGCTCCAGAGCCTCGGGCAACACTGTGTGGTTAGTGTAGGCAAAGGTCTTCTTTGTGATTTCCCAGGCCTAAGAGGCAGAAAGAAAAAAAAAAAAAAATTTATATATATATATATATATATATATATATATATATATATATATATATATATATATATATAAAACACTAAAATGAAATTTACCAAAAATCGGGCAATTACAGACCCAGAAGTGTCACCCTGCCCAACCCAAAACATATTTGCAACAAGACATGTGCGGTTCGTTTCGTATTGACATTCGGATGAATTTTTAGTTATGCGGAAATTCAAATGTATCCAAAATTTCAATAGTATTAAATTTAACTGAATCTGAAATAATGAAACAAAATTCCGGATGAAATTTAAATGGTTTTCTAATCAAAATTACCTACAGAGAATAAAAAATAGAAAATAAAATAGACTATAATAGAGCAAAAACAGAACACAATAGGAAAAAAAACAAAAATAGAATTGAAAATAAGGATAGAGTAAAACAGAATAAAAAACAAACATAGGAAATAAAGGAATAGAATAAATGTTCTGAAATTCAAATAGAACAAACTTGGAGTACAAAAAAAAAAGAGAAAGAAAAAAAAAAGTACAGTATATAACCATTTTCCGAAATTCCAAATGAAAATAGAAAAGAGTTTTCCGAAATTGACAGAATTATTTTTTTTTAATTTAGAGAATAGAAATATAACAATCTTCCAAAAGTCAAATAGAATTTATTCTGAGTCTCCACATTTTAAAACAGCAGAATACGAGAATTTCATGGTTTGGCAGTCGTTCAAGATTTTTTTTTTTTAAATGATCAACTAAAAAAAAATAAAAAAAAAATAAATAAACTTACCGGCTTCCATTTAGGTATAACTAAAAGGCAATTTTTTTTGGACAGTTGAGAGAGATTAAAAACACCCATCAGGTTTTTTTCAGCTACCTCTGTCCCCATCAGGGAGACTTACCTTCTCACGTTCAATGATAATGTGAAACAGGACAAATAGAACAAAGAAAATCCCAAATTTTGGGTAGTCACCAGAACAGTAACAGAAGGGAAATGTCTTCCAATGGGGACATTAGTTCTGGCGACCTGGAAAAGTATTTTATTTTAACTACTTACGCGCCCTGTCGTTATACGTCGCCACTTTGAAGAGGAATACCCTTGTTATGGTAGCAGCTAGCAACCCCGGTACCCTCAAGAGCAGGCGGTCCTCTTTCAGATAAAAGTGGTCTCTGCGGCGGATACGCCGCAAGGTCACTTTTAGCGGCAGCGGGAGAGGCGCCCCCCCCCCCCCCCGCTCTCCAGTGCCCTTCGCTGCTTACCAGAGCACGTCAGTGGCCTGGAGAAGAGTGAGGGGGAAGATGGCCCCCACCTGTCTCCATACCACTGCAGGGCGGAAGCAACGTCAAATTGTCACTTCCGCCCAATGATCTTAAAAAAGGGCCATTTTTATTTTTTTTAGAATGACATTAAAGTATTTTTATTGCATTTTAGTCTAAATACGAGTTCTGAGGTCTTTGACCCCAGATCTCATATTTAAGAGGACCTGTTATGCTTTTTTTCTATTACAAGGGATGTTTACATTCCTTGTAATAAGAATAAAAAAAAAAAAAAAAGTGTTTTTTAAAGTGTCAATAAAATTGAGATTTTTTTTTTTTTTTTTTTTAAAGCGCCCCGTCCCGACGAGCTCGCACGCAGAAGCTAACGCATATGTGAGCAGCGCCCGCATATCAAAACTGTTCAAACCACACATATGAGGAGACAGATTTAGTTTGGGGGTTCCAAGTAATTTTCTAACAAAAAAAAAAATGTTTAACTTAAATCTCAGAAAGAGGCTTGGTCCTTAAGTGGTTAAGTAACAGCTTCCCTTTAAAAGTGCATTGGGCTTAGATTTTCTGTGGTCCGCAAACGAATCCATTAAAGCGGAGGTCCACACAAAAATGGAACCTCCACTTGTTGGAATCCCCCCCCTCCAGTGTCACATATGGCACCTTTCAGGGGGGGTGCAGATACCTGTATAATACAGGTATTTGCACCCACTTACGGGCATAGATAGCCACAGAATCTGCGGCCATCTACGCCCCTTCCTGTCCTGTCGTCCCCCCCCCCCCCCCGTCTTCTGGGAGACACACGGGTCCCAGAAAACAGCAGGGGCCATTCGGATTGCACAGCGCGAGTCGCTCATGCGCAGTAGGGAACCAGGAAGTGAAGCCGCAAGGCTTTATTTCCCCAATTCCCTTACTGAAGATGGCGGCAGCAGAATCAGAGGACCGAGCGACGGGTTGGCCTCGGGTGCCGACATCGGCACCCTGGACAGGTAAGTGTCCTTATTTTAAAAGTCAGCAGCTGCAGTATTTGTAGCTGCTGACTTTAAAAAAAAAAAAAAAAAACTATCAGCGGACCTCCGCTTTAATGTGCATCTTGCCTCGTTCCATGTACATTTATGGGCAACTTACCTTTTCCCATGGAAGTTTCTCTATATCCAGGAATATTCTCATCAGTTCTGGGATTCCCAGCGCCGGGTGAGTGTCATTAAGTTGAATGGCCACCTGAAAGAAAGATAGTTGTACTGCAGATGAATATATAATGCAACTAATGCCAGAGACGACGCTAATTGCATGTCATGGAGCTCATTGTACCTTTTCTGGAAAAGAATCAAACCCGGTCCGGACTGTGTCCCGGCATCCGAATCTGGAGGCTTTGAAGCGCCGTATGATGTCCTGCAGGGAGGCCGCCACCACAAAGTACTCCTGCTTCAAACGCAGCTCCTTCCCTTCAAAAAACTGCCGAAAAAAAAAAAAAAAACACACCACAGGTATTAAATGGATATGACGATTACCTTATTCTTCCCAATCACCACATTCTACTTTGCCAAAAATAAATTGAACTTATGATGGAAGCACAAGAAAAAAAATAAAAAAAAATAAAAAATTTAGTAAAGAAAAATTGCCCTTTACAGGCCCCATGTACAGTGGAGCAGCAACATAATACAATTGTACTACTCATTCATAATTAGAACCCCAGTAGAGATTGGCCAAAAGATCAGGGGCTGATGCATTTTTACTTTGACGGCTTCCTCAGGACCCAGTACTCTTGGATAAAGGAATGAGCAGCTGTTTTTTTTTGGGGGAAGGGGCGGCAAACAATGCAATATTCATTCGCTATAGTCACAATTTTTTGAAACCTATGCAAGCCTCTGGCTCCAACTTGCTAAAAAAATAAAAAAAACCCACACAACCCCCATTGGAATCCATGCATCCAGCGCCCCACATGTAGATTAGGGGGCTGGATGCATGGATAGAGGGGGCGGCGCCCGTGCACCCCTAATGGATGGGCCACCACTGATGAGTAGCCCAAATATTGCCTTCAGAGCACTAAAAACTGTAGGAGGACCAATAGGTGGTAGCAAACCTCAGGAGGAACTGAAAAGTAGCTCAATCATTCCAAAACCAAGATATTTAGTGTTTGCCACTCGCACCAACTTGACCCATCATGGGGGTTAAAGTACAGCAAATTAAAGGGTGCCCAGCAAAAACCAAACCCCATCACAACAGGTCATCCAATATTGGTCTAATGCTTGATCAGTTAAATATCCTCCTGCAAGTTCCAAGGTCCTCCAAACCTAGTCTCAGCAGACTTCATTGGAACAAGGGATCCCGCTTTGTCTATCCATGGGCGCAATAACCAGATATTGGTACCGGTTACACCCCATAAAGGGCCACCTCCTGGGTGCCAAATATTCTGTGTCCCCCGCTGGCAGACTTCGTTTTTAGAGCTCTGAAGGCAATATTTTAGGGTACTCACCACTTTATCCAAGAGTACTGGGTCTTGAGGAAGCAGTCAGTTAAATTGTGTCAGCCCCTGATCTCTTGGCCAATCTCTTCTGGGGGGTTATAAACGAGTAGTACAATTGTATGATGCTGGTTCTCTACTGTATGTGTATTTAAACAAAATGTGATCACAAAAGATCAAAAAAACTTTGTATAAACGTTATCTATTGAAGCTTTTGTCCCATCTGTACCAATAAAGTCCTACTAATAAGTTTTGGTCATTAGAAAATATGTGGATGTGGTACATTTGCAAGCAGCCAGATTTAATAGTAAAAATGTATTCACTGAAAAAAATAAAGGCAATTTGCTAAATGGACAAGGTGGAGATCAGGGAATCACCACCCCTACAAAAAAAAAAAAGAAAAAAAAAAAAGGCATTCTATAAATTGTGGAGGTGCCAAATGAGCGACCCCTATGGTCACTATGCAGTGGAGAAGCCGCTCACAGAAGACCCGAAAGATCGTGCACGGCAAGCTGCAAATCACCATAGTAGACAAAGTAATCCATCAGGTATGGGTAACGCACGCCTATTGTGCCAAGCTTAAACCACAGTATGCAATACAAAATCTGGAGCTCAGCTTTATCCCCATACACAGAAAGTCTAAGGCCTAGTACACTGAGAAAATCATACAAAAAAAAATACTGCTTTCAAACCGGTTGTACGATAATCTGATCAATAGTACACAGCTTTCGTTAAGGGAAGGACAATTATTCGTCCTATAATCTCAGTGTGCACTAGGCTTTAGGACAATGCACACTTACCAAAGTGTGGAATACCTCCTCAGCCTGCTGATTGGACAATGATCAGCAGCACACTGATAGAGCCCTCCTGTGTTTTCCCATTATGCAATGCTGCCAAGCCCAATGGGCGCACATTGGCAAAATCCCCCCCCCCCCCCCCCCACAGCATGGCTGTAAAGTGAACTATAGGAGACACTATAATCAAGACAAATTCAGATATTTACACCAACTGCACTTAAAGTGCATTTACAATTTTCAGTAAATACAGCAGCACTTTTGGATCTTCCAGGAGGTCTAGCTTCATCATAGAGTGCTCTCGGTCCATTTCTTCACCTGGCTCAGTGACATCAGCCAACAGTGGGTGTCAGCCCGCTGTCTGCTGAAAACGGGTCACAGGAGTGCAAAACTATCTGCACTCCTGTGATCCATAGGATAGGTCCAGCCAAACAAGCTTTGTTGTACTTGGTCCTTGCAAAAAAGAGTTGCCAGCAGCATTAAAAGTTGTATACCAAGTACTGGGGGTAAGGATTTTACTAGTTTACTGGGGAATGGTTAGATTAGTATGCTCCGTGTTAAGCTATAAAAATTTACGGTTTAATTTTCCTTTATTGGAAGGTCTCTTACGTTATCATTGGGATAGAGCACTCGAGAGATGTTCTCTGCCAGGTTACGGTCCAATACAGCCTCGATGTAATCTCCAACATTAACTGCAACAGAAAGCACACAGTCAAGAAGCTGTCCATTATAGCCTATGCAGTGTACACTAGATATTTCTTCATTGGCAGCCTTGTACAGAAGTGTATAGACTGTCTGCACATGAATGTACAACTCCGTCCTGCTTTAATTTCCATTACCGGCTGTGAGCAGGAACGAATGTGTCACTTCTGCACCGGTATTATTCAGGGCGGATCTTTATGGTCAGTTTCCAGCGAGGACAGATCAGGCTTAGGAGGAACCTGTTGTAATGCAGTTTTTGCAAACAAGTACGTCTTACAAAATAAGTTCCTCTACAATACAGCTTGGTAAACCTCGAATTGTTAGATATATTTGTTTCTGAAAAAGGGCTTTGCAATATACAAACAAATGAACCCCATTGAGAGCCAAAAAAAAAAAAAAAAAAAAGCTGCTGACTTAATAAAAAGGACACTTACCTGTCCAGGGATCCAGTGCTGTCCTAACCTGGGCTGGTTCTTCGGGTCCCCAACATGTTTACTGGGGGAAGCCAACTGACTGGCTTCACAGCTGGCTTCCAACTACGCATGCGCTGTGTGAATGGCCCTGCAGCCTCCGGGGATCTACGTGTCCCAAGAGGGTGAGTGCAGGTTCCCAAAAGCACACAGTACATTGTCAAAAGTAAGGCCCACCATTTTATGTGGCCCTCACACCCCTCCTACAGTTGCAGACTTTCCCCATTCTCGTCCCCACCTTATCTCAGCAGTCGGCAGCAGAGAGGTGGACAGAACTTCTTCTACAGATTTTGTACTCCTCCATACAGCCACGGAGAGGATAGTCTTTGCCCCCCTCTGTCTCAGCAGTCGGCAGCAGGGACAACAACAGAACTCCTCCAACTCTGTGCAACCGCTGCACCCCCCAGTCTCAGCATGCAGACTCTGGCAGTGAACTCCAGTCCTCCTCCAGACCCTGCACTTTCTTGCCAGCTCCACCCCCATCAGCAGCACAAGGTAAGGGGGTGCACTGATGCAAGGGAGGGTGTATATGTACACCAACTGCTAATACTGTAGCTGCTGACTTACTATTAGGGCACTTACCTGTTCAAGCATCCAGCAGTGTTTTCACCCAAGCCAGTTCTTGAAAAAAATCGGCTCTCTGGTGCTGGGCCACCATCTTGACTAAGGGAAACCAGTGGTAAAGCCTTGCGGCTTTCACAGCCGGTCTCCTGCTACACATGAGAATCGCTCTGCAGGGAGGGGGTGAACTTCCAGCTCATTTTACTGTGGCAAAGTGAGCCAGAAGTGGGAGAAGGTACCTGTCAAAGCCAGGAGGCAGACAAGCGGAGCTCCGCTTTAAGTCTTAAATCATTACTAAAACTAGTAATTGAATTGCGACACATTTAATATGATAAAGTGTAGATACATATATAGTCTTACAGATACTACTGGCTCTTTGAGGGCAACCATAATGCTGATGTGGCCCATAATGAAATGGAGTTTGACACCCCTGCATACAGGATGCACTCAGGGAACTGAACCCACGTCGTATTAGGAGGCCGTGTCTGCAGCCGCATGTCCCAACAGAAGGGAATGGGACACCAGCATGGTGGAGCTCCATGGAGGGAATACACAGGGCCCACAGTAAACTAAAATGTCCCATGTAAATGGGCCCTTAGAATCCGCCTGCCCAGGAACCAGATGACATTACTTTAAGATAGCAGTACCAATAAGAGAACATTACGAGTCCAGGGCCATTTTTCCCCACTTTGCGCAACGTCTAAATGAGGGAGATGGCATTAATGGCTCAATGTTTAACAAATGTAAAATAATGAATGCCCACTGCCAAATTGTATGGAATCCCTTTGTCTCTGTACAGTGTACACAAAATGCGCTAGAGTCAGACTTACAGTCCTGGAGTTTGAAGTCATTAGGTGCCCGAGCCGACCAGAGTCTCATTGTGTTCACTGTATTATTCATGTATCCAGGAACTGGAGTATCATACGGCATGGCTAGAACTACCTGGAATATGGATAAAAGAAGCATGGCATTAATGAATAATCACCCAATAAAGACAAATTACAGTAATAAGACAAGTTAGAGGCTCCTTATCCATTGCCAACATCTATTATGTATTAACAGGACTTAAAGTGGAGTTGCACCCAAAAGTGGAACTTCCACCTATCCAATTTCTCATTTGGCACCATTCGGGTGGGGGGGGGGGGGGCATACATGTTCTTTGACAGGCACCCTGTGCCCACTTCCATCAGACCTTGCGGCAGTGAGGTACATCAGAAGGCCGGCCCCCTCCTCCCGCTGCCAGGCCAGTAAGAGCGCAGCAGGGACCAGAGGAGAAGCTACAAGGCTTCACTGCCGAGTTCCCTTACCAGCAATCAGCTGGGGTGCGGACATCATTGGAATCCAGGACAGGCAAGTGTCCGAATATTAAAAGTCAGCAGCTACAGTACGTGTAGCAGCTGCCTTTTATTTTCTGGAGGGGGGGCAGGCGGAACTCCGCTTTAAAGTGTAAAATAAAATATATTTTATTATAAATAGTTCAAATCTCTACCTTACTCTTATGTAAAAAAAATAATAATTTCGGCATCTAGAAGCATCACACACACACACACACACACACACACTAAACCGGGTTTGTCAGCGTGGTGCAGATGCCCTGTTTACACAAAATTCCTTTATGCTTTGGGGTGCACCCCCTAATGCAATAGGAGATATAGATATAGCTGAGTTGCAATGTATTTTTATGCAGCATCTCTTCAGATGGCGATAATCCTTGCTTTAGCAGCATGGACAGCAGGCGCAAGAATAAAGCTGGAAAGCGATGTCTCCTCATTACTATGCATATTAACATAGCCTTGAGCAGCCAAGAAGTGTTAATATGTATTTGTCAGAAAAAGTGAGAGCTGATCTGAACTTTTTTTCTTTTTTTTTTTTTTAAGTGGAAGGCTCTGACACCGGTAGCCTTCTCCTATCACAATTCAGGAGTCTAAACCCGACAGTTCTAGGGGCTTGGAGTTTTGGCTTTTAGAGTGATCCCGTCATGTAAAATGTTTAACAGCAGCTTTAGAAAATGTATAAAGTTACCACTGTGCACCACTGTCACATGCACCCCCTGTTCTCCTGCAATTCTAGAGCCATCATTAGAGACATTAGTATCCAGAAAACTTCTGAGTGTGTCCCCCTGCTTCCATTACTGGCCAGTTTGTCACAAGGGTTTTCCTTCATAGCTGCAGAGACATACTGGTGATTTAGCTGCTGGGAAGGGTAAAGGAAGCGTAGCAGTAGGGCACAGGCATTTTGCACACCTAGAAATGTTGGGATGCGGACGATTCTATTAGTGCCTGTATGCTCTGCAAGAAACTGAAAACTAGAGACAATGGCGAGTATCATACATATATTTTCTCAAGCTGTATTTTATTAATTATGACAGTCTTTACACTGGTTCAATGCTTGCATCGCCAACAGGCAATGGCAGCTCCCAAGTCATCCCACAGTGGTCGCCCACCACTCACCTGGGTATCCACCCACCGTACACCGGTCTTGGTGTGCTCCACCCTACCATAGAAATGAACAGGCAGCATGTACTCCGGCCGAGCCTTTTCCCAGGGGTTTCCATGTCTCAACCAATCATCTGCTTCCTCAACCTGAGGAGGAAAAAAGAAAGAAAAAAAAAAAAGTATAAATTTCTAAATCAGTCCACCAGAAACCAAAACCTCAAATACCAGCAACTTTGAATTTCTAAGGATGGCACGGGAACCACACATTTTTGCATTATACCCATCTTAGTGTTGCAAAGAGAATGTGGACTTGGTAATGTAAAATATAATAGCACGGACAGGCCACTACCGTTAAAATAGCACACTGCAGTATACAACAGAAGCTCCCAGCATTTCTAAGGGCAACACAGGGGCATCGCTGCAGCGGTCGTCTTCACATACCCCTGTTTGTATATTCCAGCCGTCGTGGCTGCGGTCTGTTTCCTCTGAGTGGTCCAGTGCCCATTTGACCACCACTTGGCATTTGCTGAGCGATTAGGTGGCCTTTTGTACACGGTTTCTGCTCTTTTGAATTGTGGCAACTGCCTGCTTTTGTTCTACTCATTGAGTTGACACAGAAGTTCCCTGAAGGAGCAGAGGTGCCCTGCAAAAAACGCGTTGGAACCCAATGCGTTGAACACATCAGGAACAATGGACATGTTAAACTGCTGACCAAGTTCCATGTCTGTTGACTATTTGGAATGCTTTTAATATTTGTACGGCCATTTTAACCTGAATATTGTTTTTATCCACTTGTAAGACAATTTTAAGGAAACTTCTACAATGCGTTTACCTCATATCCATTAAAGTTCTGTTACTCAATAAGGGCGCTCCCCCCCCCCCCCCAGTTGTTTGCCTTCAGTTCATTTGAGACGTGGATGTGATTAGTGGTCTCTAGAACTGGTACTTTTGAATTTATTGCTAGGGGCAATAAATGGTTCAGACCCAAAAAGGTCCATTGTGTAGAACAGAGTGGTACTGTCAGCCCCTGTCAAGATTCTAATGTCAGTTTGCTACATAAACTTTCCTTTGCATCACACCACAATCAGGAATCCAATAACCACCATGATGAATATATTATAGCCGCAGGAAACTGAACCAAGTAACGTCTGAATGCCTGTTTTCTTTTGCACACTTGTCAGATACTGTGTAACTTAGCTTATTGCATTATATCCATTCATTACATAATATTGTAAGATAACAGCTGTTAGAAGACAGGATGCAGGAAATGTGCACAGGGATGAGATCGAGTGCCAGGAAACCATCACTTGAGTAATTTTAGCGTTTAGTATACACAGCCCAGGCTTTCACCATGTCTATTGGTCAAGCATTTCCTGTAATCTATATATGCAAGAAAGATTGCATCGTTTTCAATGGAGACATTCACACAGGCGCGTAAACATGCAGTGTTCAGATGCCCAACAAAATCCAAACATCTGCATCTGAGGCATGCATATACACAGCAGTGGCCAAAGGTTGAGAATGACAATTTTCAAAGTCTACTGCTGCCTCCGATTTTATGGCAATCTGCATATACTCCAGAATGTTATGAAGAGTGATCAGATGAATTGCAATTAATTTCACTGTGCCTATGCCATGAAAATGAAATTTATCCTAAAAAAACAAAAAACCCCCACACACGTCACAAATGCAGTGGAAAGGGCTTTAGGGTGCACAAGTCCAGCAAGCACCCAGACAGTCTCCTACAGTTGATTCAGCTGTGGGATTGGGGCACCACCAGGGCAGGGCTTGCTCAGGAATGGCAGTAGGCAGGTGTGAGTACATCGGCAAGCACAGTGAGAAGACTGAAGATGGCCTGGTGGCAAAAAGGGTGGCAAAGAAGCCACTTCTCTCAGAAAATCAGGAACACACTGATATTCTGCAAAAGGTACAGGGATTGGACTGCTGATAACTGGGGTAAGTCCTTTTCGCTGATGAACCCTTTTTCTGATTTGGGGCACCTGGAAAAAAAAAAAAAAAAAAAAAAAACTTGTCCAGAGAAGAAACCGTAAACACTGCCAGTCCTGTGTCATGCCAACAGTAAAGCATCCTGAGACCATTAATGTATGGCAGGTCTCAAAAGTCCTGAGCTACTAGACAGGTCCTAAGGGTTTTTGCCACCTACATGCCCTTAAATTATCTTGTGAAATTACACTTAAAGGTTTTATGCAGAATTAAGTTACAAAATTATGAACAACTTTATCAGTGCCTGTCAGCACAGCCTCACCTGTGCAGAGAAAGAGTTGAGCTGGCCGATCAGAGAACGGGGATTGCCCGCTGTAACCGCTTTCATTTGAGTTGCCGGGTTCCCGGCGCTGCTCATCATATACAGCCCCACCTCCTCACCCGGCACCGCTCGTGTCACACCTCCTTGCCCAGCGCCGCCCTTCATTGAACCGGTGTTTCGTCTATCAAATGCACCGGACAAGGAGGTGGTACTGACGGTGAGTGGGTGCCGGGAACCCAGCAATTCAAATATAAGTTGTTACAGCGGGCAATCCCCGCTCTGATTCACCAGCTCAACCATTCCTCTCCTCCCCTGGCTGGGAAAAGGGCTCCAGCCGGTTGTGCTGCCCTCCCCCCCCCCCCCCCCAAGGCAGCCCACGCTCGCCAGCCATCATTTTCCACTCAAAAATGCGAGTGGAAAATTTGAGGGCTGATATCTGGTGTTGCTGTTCAGCCAAGGGAGTGGGCTCACTTACAATTTTGCCTAAGAACACAGCCATGAAGAAAGATACAAAAAACCATCCTCCGAAAGAATATTCTCCCAACCATCCAAGAACAGTTTGGTGAGGAACAATGTCTTTTCCAGCATGATTGAGCAAAATTTTGGGTCCATGGCCAAGAAACTCACCAGACCTTAAACCCATTGAGAATTTGTCAATCAAGAGGCAGGTAAACAAAAAAATAAAAAATTCTGACAAACTCCAAGCATTGATTATGCAAGAATGGGCTACCATCAGTCAGGATGTGGCCCAGAAGTTGACTGCCAGCATGCCAGGGTGAATTGCAGAGATCTTGAAAAAGAAGGGTCAACGCTGCAAATATTGACTGCATAAACTAATGGTCAATAAAAGCCTTTGACACTTATGGAATGCTTGTAATTATACTTCAGTATACCATAGTAACAGACGGCTGTACATTTATACGAGGGAAGGAAGGACGTTTTTACGCATTATAATAAAAAAAAAAAAAAAAAAAAAAAAAACTCTAGTTCCTTGCCCAATGATCAGTTCAATTTTAACAGCCATGTGAATGTAGACTAAAAAGGTTGGTGGTAGAATCTGGGGGATAAAGTCAGTGGGTGATGTGTGCTGGTGCCCACCAAAGACTGAAAAATCACACAAGCATGCTACCTGCCATCCATCTTTTATCTTCTGGTTGAATATTCCATACTCATATCGGATGCCGTACCCATAGGCTGCCAGTCCTAGAGTAGCCATGGAGTCCAGGAAACAAGCTATGTAATAAAGGGAGAAACGTCAGATTAGATAAAAAGTATGAGAAATCTGGTTTGCAATTTTCTCTGATAAACTGTTTAAGATTAAGCAAACTGCAAAATATAAAGATTGTGGTGGATGCAATAATCCAAAACCAGGCAGGGCCACTGATAAGGGGGGTAGCACTGATCCTCCTGTATCGCAGGCCTGGGCAGCAGGGGTAATGGATATGGGCAGGAGAGGGGATGAGTGATCAGGATCAGTGCAGTGGGGGGGGGGGGGGCAATTCCAGGAATCCGTCTTTCCCTGCAGCAGTTGAATTGCTGGCTTCTCCTCCTCTCCCTCCTGCAGGAAAAACCCACATGGTATTGAGCCCTGTAACCCCCTCCCCATCCAGGATTCGATTCCCCCTGTGTGCCCTCCCCGGTTCATTTCCTGTGCAGGGCGATGAGGGTTTTTTGTTTTATCATAATGTTACATTTTGTCATTTTATACTCCTCCCCATTTACCCTTACCGCTATAACAAGGGGGCTACCAGGCAAAAGGGAACACCACACTACCAGGAGCTGGCTGTAGCAAGCTCATGACTACTACTGCAGCCATGAGCTCATTTTAAAACTCACTGTCTGAGATGTATGTCCAAAGAGGCAAAGTAGTTAAAGTGTGTGTAAAGACCAAACTGAGTTTTGTTTCTGTATGGAGTGATAATGGCCAATAGCCCTCTTTTTGCGGTTTATGTTGCATGCTAAAGCAGTGTTGCGAGAAAAAAAAAAAAAAAAGTGGTTGGTGGACACCTGGCCTTCACACCTATACAAGCTTGTTGAAACATTCAATTGCAAAATTATAGGCCTGAATATAGAGTTGGGTTCCCAAGCACAACTTAAAACAGCCTCCATTTGTCTGGAAAAACTTCACAAGATTGAGTATTTCTGGAGAATGTGTGTCCATTCAGCCAAAGAAACATTTAGGAGGTCAGGTACTGATGTTGGATGGGAAGACTTTGCTCTAAGCCCAAGGGTTTTCAATAGGGTTGAGCTCAGGTCTCTGTAGACCAGTGGTTCTCAACCCTTCTAGTGCCGTGACCCCTTGATAAAAATTTCCCAAGTTGTGGGGGGAGCCCCCCCGCCCCCCCCCAACTGTAAAATTATTTTCATAGCGTGGGTTGTCAGCACCCAAGACAAGTAATTTGCGCCCCTAACCCACAGACATTTCGCGATCCGAGTCCCTTCCACTCATACAATATTAAAACCCCTTATGGTACATTTTAGGATGTACCACTCTGTTCTTTCCCTTTCATCTCTCCATCCCAATTTCTTGTTCCCCATCCCTCTATCTAGCCGTCTTTGTTCTGTCTCTTATTCTGTTTTTCTTTGTCCCTCCCCCTCTTTTTCTCTCCCTTCCATGTATTCTCCATTTTTATTCCTTCTTACTCCTTGGTGGGGGGGAATGGGATGACTGGCAGTGCTGGGGGGGTGGGAGTTCTGATCAGCCAACTTAGGTGCTCTTGATCAAGGTCATATGCTGATCTGAGAACTGTAGTGGGGACTTTTAATGGCAATTATAATCATAGGTAGTGTTACTCACTGTGTCTCCAGCTTCACTTTGTCTCAGACTTTGTGGCACCTGGCAGCAGTGACACCTATGCCGAAATCAGGAGATGGGTCTCCCCCAGCCCCTCCCACTTCACATTCCTCACCAGTCAGCTGACCTCTAGTGCCTGCCCCTGGCCATGCCGTGAACTGAATGGGCGGCTGCAAAGAGACTGAGTGGGCGGCCGCAGGCTCCAGGAACAGCCTAGCTGGGTGGCTGAGAAAAGACTGGGAGAGCGGTGTGGGCTTCAGGAACAGCCCAGGATTTGGTGACCCCTGGCAAATCATTCGACCCCCAAGGGCGTCCCGACCCCCAGGTTGAGAACCACTGATGTGGACACTCGAGTTCCTCTGCCCCAAACTCTTCTTTAGGGAGCTGGCTTTTTACATAAAGGCAGTCCTGCTGGAACAGAAATGGGGTCTTTAAACTGATACAAGGCTGGAAGTTCACAATATTCTAAAATGTTTGTACCACGAAGCATTAAACGGGAACCTTCACCGAATACAAGAACTCGGTTTTGGAAGGGTGACCAGACGTTTTGCCATAAGTAGGCCTCATGGCCTGGTGTCCTCAACTGACCATATTAGTGTACTGGGTGTCAGATGCTAGGTCAACTTTAAAAAAAAAGATTTTTATAACAGCTTACCTGTAAAATCCTTTTCTTGGAGTACATCACGGGACACAGAGCGACATAGTCATTACTATGTGGGATTATATAGATTACCTTCAGGCACTGGCAACTTCCAAGACAGGAAGTACCCTCCCCTATATAAGCCCCTCCCATCCGGGAGTACCTCAGTTTTGTAGCAAAGCAATACGTGTCCCCAAAAAGAGGGGTGGGAGCTCTGTGTCCCGTGATGTACTCCAAGAAAAGGATTTTACAGGTAAGCTGTTATAAAAATACCTTTTTCTTTTTCGTACATCACGGGACACAGAGCGACATAGTCATTACTATGTGGGACGTCCCAAAGCAATGCCAAATGAGGGGGGGGGGAATACACCATACATAAGCTGGGCGCCATCAGACATGAGGATCTTTTGCGGCCTACAACACACTGCGCCCAAAGGCGATATCCTCCTGACTTCTAACGTCCACCTGGTAGAACCTAGTAAACGTGTGTATTGAAGACCATGTTGCGGCCTTACAGATTTGAGCCAGGGAGGCCTGGTGATGCACTGCCCATGAAGTTCCAACTGCTCTCATGGAGTGCGCCCTAACTTTGAACGGAGGCGGTCTCCTTTTCAAGCCATAGGCTTGCATTATGACCTGTCGAATCCACTTGGCTAAAGTAGATTTTGACGCTGCCTGACCCTTTCTGGGGCCTTCCGGCAGAATAAACAAAGTATCCGTTCTACGAATCTGAGCAGTGGCTTTTAGATAAGCTTTAACTGCTCTTACTACGTCCAAGGAATGTAATAACTTTTCCTCTACCGAGCTAGGTTTGGGGAAAAAGGAAGGAAGAACCACATCTTGGTTCAAATGAAACCTCGATACCACCTTAGGAAGAAAGGCTGGATGAGGACGCAACACTACTCTGTCCTTATAAATGACTAGATATGGCTCTTTACAGGACATGGCGGCTAATTCCGACACTCTTCTAGCCGAACATATGGCTACAAAAAATAATAATTTCCTAGTGAGTAGAACCAAGGAAATGTGCCGCAAAGGTTCAAATGGCTGCTTTTGCAGAACCGATAGAACCAAATTTAGATCCCATGGGCATATGGGAGCTTTAACCGGTGGAATAATACGAGTCACCCCTTGTACAAAGGATGTGACAAGTGAATGCATAGCCAGGGGCCTTTGAAATAGTATTGACAAGGCCGAAACCTGACCCTTGATCATACTTAAGGCAAACTTCCTGTCTACAGCCCACTGCAGGAAGTCCAGAATTCTGCCTATAACGTACTTATGTGGATGCCATTTTCTGGCCTCACACCAAGTGATGTACGCCTTCCAAACTCTATAGTAGATCTGCCTGGATACAGGCTTCCTGGCATTGATTATAGTCGATACCACAGAGTTAGAGAGACCTCTCTTTTTTAGGATGTGGGATTCAATAGCCAGGCCGTTAAACCTAGAGTTAGTAAGGAAGGGTGGTATATCGGTCCTTGCGAAAGCAGGTCCGAACGACGTGGAAAGGTCCAAGGACTCCCCACAGACATTTTTACAATCTCTGCGTACCAGGCCCTTCGGGGCCACGCTGGAGCCACCAGGATCATCGGCTTCTTTTCCAACCTGACTCTGCGAAGGAGTCGAGGCAACAATTGTAGCGGAGGGAAAGCATATATCAGTTTGAACTGATCCCAAGGGAACACCAGAGCATCCGAGCCGCAAGCGAGGGGATCCCTTGTCCGGGAGACAAATCTGTCCACCTTTGCGTTGAATCTGGATGCTAGTAGATCTACATCCGGTGTTCCCCACCGCTGACATATTGCTCGGAAGACCTCGGGATGAAGGGACCATTCCCCTGGGCATAACTGTTGGCGACTCAGAAAGTCCGCCTTCCAATTCTCCCCCCCCTGGAATGAAGACAGCTGATATGCATGGGACATGCTTTTCTGCCCATTCCAGGATGCAATTTACTTCCCTCTGGGCTGCACGACTCCTGGTGCCACCCTGATTGATATATGCCACTGCCGTGGCATTGTCTGATTGAATTCTGACAGGGGACCCTGGGAGTTTGGATGTCCATGCTACTAGGGCATACCGGGCTGCTCGTATCTCTAAGAGATAGATGGGCAGGGTCTTTTCTGTATCTGACCATCTGCCCTGGAGAGACCATTGCTCCAGTACTGCCCCCCAGCCTATAAGGCTGGCATCTGTAGTGACCACCTTCCAGGAAATCGGACTGAAGGATTTTCCCTTCTGGAGATTCTGGGGGACCAACCACCAGCAGAGACTCTTCCGAACGGAAGGGGATAAGGACATCGGGAAGTCTAGAGCCTGAACCTTTCTGTTCCAGGCTGACAGTATGGCCCTCTGCAAATTCCTTGAGTGGAATTGGGCGTATGGCACAGCTTCGAATGATGCTACCATCTTTCCCAGCAGCCTCATGCACAGGCGTATGGACGGCTGTCTTTTTTGCACAAAGTAGGCGGACCAAGTCCCTCAAAGAGGATACTTTGTCTTGAGGTAGGAAAATCTTCCTCTGGTCTGAATCCAGCCGTAGCCCTAAGTACACCAGACTTTTGACTGGCTGTAGGGCTGACTTGTCCAGGTTGATGATCCAACCGTGAGATTCCAGATACCTGATCGTATCGAGAATTACCACCTCTAGTTTGGCAACTCAGTGGTCCATCACCAACAGGTCGTCTAGGTATGCCATTATCGTTACACCTCGTGTTCTTAGATCGGCCAACAGTGGGGCCAGAATTTTTGTGAACACTCGTGGTGCTGTGGCCAGACCGAATGGTAAGGCTCTGAACTGAAAATGGCGCCCTTCTACCGCAAAGCGTAGAAATCTTTGATGACCTGGAAAGATGGGAACATGCAAGTAAGCATCTTTGATGTCGATCGAGGCTAACCATTCCTCCCCTTGTAGGGCAGCGGCTACCGACCGGATCGACTCCATTCAAAAGGATCGGATGTTCAGGAATTTGTTTGGACCCTTTAGATCCAATATGGGTCTTATGTCCCCGTTTGGTTTCGGGACTGTGAAAGGGTTCGAGTAGAAACCCAACCCCCACTCTTCCATAGGAACCTCCATAATTACTCCTTGGAGCAATAGTTGTTCTAACGCCAACAGGAGAGACCTCCTTTTTAGAGGGTCTTTTGGCATGCCTGACCACATAAAATGGTAAGGAGGAGATTCTTTTAACTCCAATTTGTATCCCAGAGTTACCGCGGAGAGCACCCATCTGTCTCTGATCGTCTCCCGCCAGGCCTCTGCGAACAACCGAAGTCTTCCCCCCAACCGTTAGAGTGGGGGCAGCCCTTCATAGGCTTGACTTGGAGGCTGGTTTAGTACCTCTTCGGATCCAGGGTTTTTTGTTACCCTGTGATTGTCCCCGATTTTTACCTCCGGAGTTTGACCGAGGAGGCCATCGGAACTGCTTAGCAGCAGATGTCCCAGGGATTGGAGAGGTAGGCCTCTTAAAAGATGGACCTCTAGACCTCCTTTTAACCGGTAAGAGAGTACTTTTACCACTGGAAATCTTCTGGATATACTTATCCAGGTCTTCGCCAAATAGGCGTTCACCATGAAATGGGAAGCTAACTAGGAGCTTTTTACAGGGAGCTTCAGCAGACCAGTTCTTAAGCCACAGAAGTCTACGCATATGTACCAAAGACAGCGTAAGGCGGGAGGCCTGATGGATGGAATCCTTGAGGGCGTCAACCGCAAAGCATAATGCTCTAAGCAGATCAGCTAGAGCCTGGGCTTGCTGGTCTGGCAAATCCCTTAAGACCAGTTTCATCTGATCCTTCAAAGCTTGGCAAACCCCAATGGCTGTCACTGCTGGCTGTGTAACCGCCCCTGCTGTGGAAAAAGCAGATTTTAACAAGGACTCCAATTTTTTTTATCTATTGGATCCTTGAACATTATCTACTGGACATGTCAGTGATTTGTTCACAGAAGAGATGGCTGCGTCCACCGTAGGACCACTCCATCTTTGGGTGAACTTATCCTCCATGGGATAGATCACCGGAAATCTTTTAGGTGGAACAAATAGTTTATCAGGATGTTCCCAGTCCTGGTATATAAGTCCTTCCAGTAACGGATGAATTGGAAAGGAACAATTAGTCTGGGGAGCTTTAAGCGACCCCAATGAGGAGACAGAAGTAGTTGATGGTTCAACAAAAGGCATTTTAAATGCTGATCGAACCATGTCAGTTAGGGTCTGAACCCATAATCTTTCAGCTTGTGATGCTGAGAATGGTTCTTCTACTGTCGATTCCTCAAAGACAGAGTCAACCTCATCCTGATCCCCTTCAGGTAGGTCAATCCCTTCCTGGGACTGTTGCTCTGCAAACAGGTACTCTGACGGAGGTCTGGCGCGCTTTCTTTCTGGTAGGGAAGAAGCGATCAATGCTGCCAATCTTTGCTCCAATCCTCCCAGAGCTGAGACAAAAACCTCCTCTGTTACATATACAGGAGCAGGTGAACTGAGGGCAGCTGCAGTACCTGGCACTCCTGGGGGTTCTCTACGGGTACTAACCTCTGATTTCTCAGGGGAGGCAGGTGCAGATGCATGCTCCAGATCCTCAGAGCCCGAAGGAGATCCCTTATGCTTCCTGGGTGGTAAGTCCCGGAGCTTTTTGGGCGGCATATTCCTAAGTCCAAAGCTGAGGTATTCCAGCCGCAATACACCCTTAACTGAAATAGGCTAATGCACTTGCTGCTATATGTATCAGTTGGTGTCTACTAATGTGCCTTTCTAGGGGATGCCTGTATCAACCGCCTGCTGTAAGCCTGGTTATAACATGTTACCAGCCCTTTTTTTGCTCTGTCCTCCACAGCTAGTTCATAGAAACTGCGTCCTTTTACTTAGCTGGGACGCCCGCACATGCGCAGAAGCGCCCGGCGCACAGAACGCGTCATCCGCCAGGCTCCACCCCTTTTTTCGGCCTATTCTAATAAAAGAAAGCGGGTGCGCGCGCCCACGTGTGCGCCATCTGCGTCTACCCAGAGGGGGGAGCCAGGGTCCCTGTTTTCACCAGGGCCCGGGGATGGAAGAGCGTTAAGGCAACATGACAGAGGGATGCAGCTTCCCTTACAAGAGAGCCCACCATCTGCCTGGACTTTTACCATGGAAGGAATAGTCCAAAGAAAAAAGACGTTCCACAGCGGACTCTAGTGGCTAAACACAGGTACCGCACTTTGTTTTTGTTTTTTTTTCTCAAACCTCCTCTATGAAAAAAACATTTTCTAGGATTAGCAGTTTAGGCATATACAGATATTAGCGGGAATACCGTTTAGGTAACAGGCAGAAAGACATATTAGGCTTGGGGGTCCCCTCAGTAGAACCAAGTTCCTGTATAGCACCCTGCACAGAAAACATCTTGGTCGTGGTTATGACCAGAGCTCTGGATCCCAGGGTCCAGCCCTCCTAAGAGAGGCATTACAGGCAAAACCTTGCTCTTCTCTGCAAGGCCCGGGTACCGACCGTTTAGCTATGAAGCTTTTTTGGTCGGATCCGGAACAGCTTGCTGAGGCCCAAAAGAACCTGTACGCAAGCCCAGTGAAAACACATGTTACTCTTTGGCCAACACCTTAGACACTGGCAAAAAACTGAGGTACTCCCGGATGGGAGGGGCTTATATAGGGGAGGGTACTTCCTGTCTTGGAAGTTGCCAGTGCCAGCACCTGACGGTAATCTATATAACCCATTAGTAATGACTATGCCGCTCTGTGTCCGTGATGTACGAAAAAGAAATATGCAAAAGTATTTGTTAATGTGGAACTTTTATGGAAGCACCTTTAATTCTGTATACCTAAACAGATTCAGTCCTACAACTGGAAGCTCAGAACTTTGTGCACAGAGCCAAGTGGATGAGCGCCTCCAGAAACAGAAAATACTTCAGTAATTAGTAATCTTCTCTCGGTTGTCCCGGCCTCCGCATATTTACACAACGTCTGTTTTTAATAAATTTGAACAACTTGGGTCTAGAAAGATTTTCCCCATTACAACAATCATTTGATTAACTAAACAAAGTCTATGGCTTGGAATGTAATCAGGCTTCAGCAGCAAACCCACGAGCGCTCTTTACTCAGTAGGCCCCATCAGTGCCTGAAACGTGAACTGTCTGACAGCACCTTTGTTTCTTTTAAACAGGTGGAATGTGATTGGCAGTTAAACCAGACAGATCATTCTTACTTGTGATATACGATACAGTGAAGCCGACTTACTAAGGCCTACTTTACACATACAGCTGGTTGGGGAGGTGGGTGGGGGGGTACATTAAAAATGTGGCCAAGCTGTGTTTTTACTACCACTCCCCCTTAGCCTGGGTTCACATTGTAGCGATGCGGGAACCAGTGCCTTTCCAGTGCCGGTTCCTGCATCGCATCTCTCCTGCAGGCAGTTCACACTGCCCTCTGAACTGCTGTGGGTGTCAATACAATGTTAATGACACCTCCCGATTATAGATCGCAGTGGGAGTTGTGGATTCGGACAGGAATCAGATCGCATGAGGTCTGCGATCCGAATCTCTGCACCTTTATGCAAATCCAATGCAAGTTCAGCCATACAACTAGGTCTTAACTCGCATTGCGCAGACATTGCATGCGGTCGGCACTGCAGCGCTTAACACATGCAATGTCTGTACGCTATAGTGTGAACCCAAGCTGCAAAAGCAGTGGAGGAAGGGTAATGGTTGCACATATACCACGGCCATGATGACTGCCATTGTGGCACTGCAAAAAAAAAAAAACACCTTACTACACTCCCCCCACCTGTTGTGATTGGTGGGCAGTACTGCCTGCCAAACATGACATTCAACTGAATAGGGGAGCCCCGCTGGTGAAGAGTTTAAGAGGTTAAAATAGGCAGGGAGGAAACGATACAACACCTCCTTACCACCTGTCAAATGCCCTCTAAAGAGCAATCCAACATTGATCAATTTTAAGAGGGCAAAACTGTAAACAAGGCCTTCACCCTTGTTCACATTGAATGCAGCTTTGAAATTTAATCTGGAATCGCAGGATTTCAAAGCTGCATGTCAGTGCGACTGCAACTTGGAAGACATCTGTGACTTCATGTACAGATGTCTATGCAACTCGCACCCAAAATCAGCAAAAGTAATGCAGGAACTACTTTCAGATCGATGCGGCACCGCAAAGTCGCGTCGCACTGGTTTGAAAACTGCCATTGCCGACAATAGGGTTGCTCCGCTGTGAACGGGGGCTTAGAGTTTAAGAGTCACACCAAAGAAAAAAAAAATTAAATAAATCTCCACACAGGAATTTGCTTATTCTAGGATTAAATAGAGTGAAGCTTCACTTAAGTTATTCAGTGAAGATTTACTCCTTTAGTAAATCAGCCTCAGGGTGTCAATGTGCAGTGAATTGCCTTCCAAGAGCTCAAAACAGGAAGGAATACCAACCAGCGAGACGTCCCAGGCCACCGTTTCCAAGACCCGCGTCTTCTTCCATTTCCTCCAGTTCCTCAATATCCAGTCCAAGCTACAGAACAAAATAAAAATGTAATATAAATATTCAATACACAAATTAGGCAGAGAGCACAATTATGCCAACAGAGGCAATAGATTTGTTGAAAGCTGAACTTCAGGCCAACCGCTAAATACACAGATGACATAAAATGGGCACCATATTCCATGCCAGGATATTTGTATGTCTGTATCAAGTCCTGAGATTACACATCTCTGCCACACCGAACAGTTTTAGTCCAGGAGAGCAGAAGAAATTTTTCTCTCCTGAAGTTACTTACAGGTCTTGTCGTCCCCACAAGCCAGGAACTGATGGAAGAAAAGCAGCATACTGATAAGCCAATCTCTGCCACTCTGCTCTCTCCTATCAGTATGACGCGCGTTAGCACACAAGGACTGCAGCACAGCTAACCGTCACCTTGTGGTGCTTCTTCCTCTCCCAGTAAAGCTCTGCTGTACAAGTACCAAAACAGATTCAGGTGCTTGCATGTAACATTTGTTGAATGATGCAATATAGTGCTGCACTAAAGAGTTTTACCTGCCTGGACTTCAGCTTTAAAGTATACCTCTTTAAAATAGAGAAAAAAAAAAACAAAAAAAACTTTGCAACTGCCAAGCAAACCAAATAGCATGGCCTCTACACAGGTAGTGTCCAAGTTCTTCTTAGGAACCCGAGCCGGACCTAGGAAGGTCAAGGATCACCGGCACTCATGTGGCCTCAATGACGCATAGGGGTCCGCAGGAGCTGGGGAGGGCCAGAGGTCCACCTTAGCTTCAAGCTATCCACGTAGGAGCATAATGGGTAGCCATTTACTAGGGTTAAGTTAATAAAGCTACACTGAAAGTGGTTGTAAACCCTTACATACACAGAGAAGGGAATATCCTTAGGTGATACACAGATAAAACTCCTACGCAAGTTGTACCTGTCTATCTGCAGTCTTATACATTCTGGAATTTGAATGTAGAGGCTTGTCAGAGTTCAGAAACCAGGGGGTGGAGAGCTGAAGTTACAATCTGTAGAGCTGAGTGAGGAGAGCTCAGAGCTGATTGGAGGGGAGGGACGGCCCCTCCCCAGAGCTCACAGGAACAGAGCTGAGGCTGTCAATCAGTTGGAGGTCCCACCCCAGTCACTTTTTTCTCTTGGCGTGAGGGAAAAAAACAAACAAAAAAAAACAAAAAACAAACAACTTACGAGATTCATGCCGATGGCAGAGGAACAAAGCAACACTTTGTGCTTTCAAGGGACACAAGTACACACTATAAAAGCATATGCTTTGTTCACATTTCATGTCTGAGGTTTACAACCACTTTAAAATTGTGACGTTCACAGCAATCGAGTTATAACATGGAGTACTAGGATACATATAGTAATTTTTTCAACATTGGAATTTATGGTTTTAAATTCCCTTCTCGCCATTTGGATTTCTTTTTATTAAAAATAGGATGAACAGATTATATAAAAAGCACCAATAGGGGTCAGTATGTCATTAGAATATTAGGACTGGTTACATTTCCAGAAATCAAAGTGGAAAATCAAAACTCTTTTCCCCCTCCAGCTAGTTTTGTCCTAGTCTTCTCTCCGGAGACTCCAGGCCAGGCTTGTTTACCTCTGACTGTCTGCCCAGACGTTGGGCAATGCCAGGCATTTCCTCAATTCAACACTGAGGATTAGGGGGGTTTATTGCGCATGGATACCAAAACACAAGCTCATGGGAATGGATGAAAAAAATCAACACACCGCCCCCCCCCCCCCCCCCCAATTCAGCCTAAATGGCTTACATTACATCGATCTATCACATTGTTCAGGCAAAGTTGCTGATTGGCTGGCACCTTTAGAAGAGACCGAATGACCACCATACACCATTAGAATTTGTTTTAACATTTTAGTGTAGCGGGTATATGCTTTCTATTTTTTGAATCTGGTGGGGAAACTGATGTATGGTTCCCTGGGGCCCACCAGGTGGCACCGTCGCTTTGGGCCCGGGGTTGAGCCATCGTTGCGGTGGCATACCTCTTGGTCTTTCTCAGCGGTTGTATGGTGGGGTGGGGAACCCGCCGTGCTTGCTGGGAGGGGGTATAAAGGGGCGGCCATTTTTGGTGGCGGGAGTCGAGCCCAGGCACCTTCAGCCTGAGGGCGGTGGTCTGTGTCGGTCCCCTAGGCGGGTCTAGGCCTAGAGGACGTTCGGAGGTCGTGTTCCATCCCAGGCACCTTTAGCCTGGGGTGAGGTACTCAGATGGAGGTCTGGAGCTCAGTGCCCACCACTGAGTTCCGCGAGGGAAGGAGGTCCTAGGGAACCCCGGGAGTGAGTACCCGAATCCGGAAGGTGTAATTGACCGGTGGGAGATACTTACTTGAAGACCCAGTGCAGCAGATTGCCAGTGACAGGTGAGCCTCTCATCGGAGACCGCCTGGAAGGAAATCCCCTTTGCTCGGAGACCGCAACCCACTTTCAGGGAGGAAAGTGGAGAGTTCATTGTGTCTGGGCCTATTCGCATCCACACCTCCTTTTCTGTTCTACAAGGGAGTCCAACTGATTGTGTTCATTCAAGAAGAATAAAGGAGTGTTGGACTTTAATGGCGTGGGGCTCATTTTCTGGCAGACATTGTTCAAGGTAACTCTCATTGGAGGTTCCAGGTGCAGAACACCGACCCGAAGGTAAAACAAGAACTTTAATTCCACCACACAAACATCTGTGGTGAAGGCTTGGCGTGGTGACCCTGCACTCTCTCCTCTAAAGTACCCCCAGACAAGAGACAGACAAGCTGATAGAAGAGAGGGGAGAGAGGAGGCCGCTACATTAAAATTTGACAAGCTTTTTTTTTATATAATGATTAGAGGCAAATCAATGTTAGTTTCCGACCAAGAAAATTCTAACGGAACGTAGTTTTTGTTCAGAAGACATTCCACATATTGTAAAGCAATTGGTTTATTATGTCTGGCCAAAAATTTTAAGGGGTTTGAACAAAATGAGTTGACGCAATCATGGGAACATCGATTGGTCTGAAGAACAATTTTTTGGGGATTTCCATACAAACGTTCCAAATTTTTTTCCACAAGTATAGTTAGCCTTCCCTATTATCAGAAGGCAAGTATTTCAGCCGTTGGGTTACACCCTTGTGAATAAACTGATAACCATTAGATATTGACTTAAGATTTTTTTGCTCCAGGCCACTGGCTCCATTACAAAAATAAAACCAACCAGTTGGGTTTAGTATGCCGAAACATGCTTGTCAGCTCCTGCAGGCTCCATTTGGCTCTGCTCATCTCAAATGTGGCTCTTTTAAGGCAGAGCAACCAATTGGCTTCCTCTGGTGAAGCACTCAATAGTACTGCCTCATACATGCCCATGGAGGAGAGAACACAATGGCCAGACACCTACATGGAGCCCAAAGGTGACCAACATGTAGACATGTCACAAATGGGTCATCAGCCTGAATCAGCAGCCCCAAAGCCAGTAGGGCTTTAGATAAGATACCAGCTGAGCACAGGCCTACTCTAGGTCTATGCGCAAACGACAGTTACACACTTTGGATCCAACCAACATTCGTGTTCATCCAGTGAAGCAAGACCATTTAGCTGGGAGGCATCCACTATACTTCATTACTCCTTGTGGTGCCTTAATTACCTTTTACATATTGATCACCTGAATTCTTGCCAAAAGAGCTCAAAGTACCAACCACATCCTTAGTGTGCCACGAAAGACTATTCATGCAAAAAGCCATCTTGTATAAAGGCGAGGCCCGGCAAGTCACAACCAGAACATCACATTTAATGAGCAAAGCCAGCAATGCCAACACCTGCCAACTTCTCCACTATATATGGAAATGGAATGATCTGAACTTTTATAGCTCAATATGCATTCAGGACAGGGAGAGTCACAGTTGTCAAGCTATATAAAAGACATTGAGCGTATGAATGGTTCTCACCCTACAATAACTTGGCATCAGTGGCAAGATCTCTCCAGCAAAATTTCAGCCAACCACCATTACAAAGCCAAAGATGTTGCCATCACCCAAACTATTGAATGGAACGGGAAAGTCAATTGTTGGAGGTACAGACATTGTCCTTTGGGGGAGGGGTGCAAATAAAATCAATGACATTGCAGGGGGAAAGTGTTACAGCAGATCATTGGTGGGAGTCCATCCAATACCATTAATTGGCATTTGCCCTAATGCAGCATGTAATATTGTGTGAATTTATCATCTTGCTAAAGTTATTGCATAAAAAGCACAAGTGATATTTTAGTTGCAGTTGGAGCCTGGTGGGCCAAGTCAGCCCATAGCTTATAGACTCCAATAGTGAGATCTCCCCAGCAATGGGTTATGGCACTTTACACACTGTCTGCTAGGAGAAATCAGGTAAAGCTCGCTATAGAAAAGACTTCTTACCTGATAGATGGCTTCATCACAAGCATTTTGCAGCCCCAGGTTGATCATGGTGTTCTGTAGGGTGCGGCCCATGTAGAACTCCAGGGATAGGTAGTATGTTCTCTGAAAAATAAGATGAACATATTTAGACAACCAAACTGTCAGATGCAGCATCCATTTGTCTGCACCCCATTAAAGCCCAACTCCAGCTTTGTCACTTTAAAATAGTTTGTATGGACCAAGCTGTCCAGACTAATGCATTCACTAACAGATGCAGCAACTGAGGGTTTCTGACATCACCCGTCCACCTCGGCCAGAGAAAGCCTTACATTCAGAATACAAAGCTTCCTGTGAATGGATGAGCAGCACTCAGCCTGACTCAATTTTGCTCCCAGGACTTGGACAGGAAGTCGCCACTCTATTGCCAGAACACAGCGCTGTACACTTTGTAGCCAGGGCTATATACAAAATATTACAGCACAGAATTTCTAGGTATTTAAAGGCAGCCTGTATTGCGATATATAGGAGCCATTAGTGCCGATTGACCTTTGAAAAAAATAAAAAATTAAGCCTGTATACTATAGAGTTCTCACTAAAAGCACCATGCAGTTAAAGTTGGTTTAATCTGCTTTTATTTTTACTTCTCTGGTACCTCCCCCCCCCCCCTCACTAACATGCAAATTAAATTAAGATTTTTATTGCAGAACATATCATGGCTGGTAGGAGGGTCCAGCAGGGTCACAGGTGATGTGTACAGCTTCCTGAAACCTCAGCACCTGCCTCAGTACTCCTCTACAGAGCCCTCAGCAATGATGCAAGCAGTGTGCTGGCTCTTGGGAGGAGGTTACACACATTTCAAAATGCCTCGATGTCAGTGGAGAAGTGGGCTTTCCTATGCAGACAGCCCTAGATAATGCCCACATGCGATGCCGAGTCTCCAGGATTGAAAAAACTGAAATCAAGGATGCAGTGTCTAGAAAAACTACATTCAGTTAGAGCAGATCTCAAAATGTATCAACTGCATCATCTAGGCCAGGGGGTCCCCAAACTTTCTAAACAAAGGGCAAGTTTACTGTCCTTCAGACTTTAGGGGGGCCCGACTGGGGCCATTGGGAGTAGAAAGGTCCCAACGTCAGGGAGGGGAACAGTGCCCCATCATTGGTATGAGTGGAAGAAATTGTGCCCCATCATTGGTATCAGCAGGGGGTGGGGTTTGGGAATGTCCCATTGTTGGTATCCGTGGATAAAATAGTGGCCCAAGGGCCAGATCAAAGCAAGCCAAGGGCCACATCTGGGCCCCAGGCCACAGTTGAGACCACTCATCTAGGCATTTTTCTGACCACCAATGTAAGAGAAAAATTTAATTACACTTTTTTTTCTCTGGCCTTTAATAAAAGTTTGTAATTTTTTCCTTCAAAAAAGGAAATCACACTTACCTAGGCAGATGCAGCATTGGTTCGATGCTACATCTGTCCCCCTGCTGGCTCCAAGACTGATGACTGAGCGATCAAACACCACTGATCGCTTGGTTTTCAGTGCTCCGCGAGCAGAGAACTGGTGACTGTCAGTCACCGGCTCTTCCCCCCGCGCTCACTGGGCCCTGGAGGGGGCAGGAGCATCAGGCTGCTGGGTGGACCCCAACCATGATCTTTTCCCCAGACTGGACAGACTGACGTCAGCCCGCTGTCTGCTGAAAAACAGGTCACAAGAGGAGTGCAGAACAAACTGCACTCCTGCGATCCACAGAAGTACAACCAAACGAGTTTTGGCTATACTTTTACTTAATACTGAAAAGAATGGTCAAATAGAGTGACTGACACTTTTTTTATAATTCAACTCACTAAAAAAGTCATTTACAAGGGTCCCCATTTCTTTTTAAAGGTTGAAGACAAATCAGGGTTCAGAAGGCCAAACTTTGTTAAACATTGCAAAAAATGTTCAGCTTTCCCCATCAAACTCTTCCGTATGGTTTCGTAAAACATTCCTCCCTTCCCTCCCCTACACAAAGTGAACCAGCTGGAACCTGCAGACTCAGCAATGTTTCTCTGCGAAGGCCAAAGCTGCGATTTCAAAATCCTCACCTACTGTGTCACCAAGGTGGCCTTTTCGTAGTATGCAGCGGAACGCGGGCAAGTTGGTGCAGGTTTCTTTGGGACATGGGTTTAACCCTTGACAGGATTACAGAGCCTAAAGACATTGAGGCAGCAGTTTAGAATGCAAATAACCAGCCCAGTGTTTAAAATACACCTGTTCTTCACTTGCACCATGTAAGCCTATATCAGGGAGGAGGAGAAAAACCTAGAAATTTAGGGACAATCCTTTAGATGGCTTCCATGGAGCCCCAAAGCTCACTGTGCTCCATTATGCAAATAAGGACTTCAGCTCCTGATGGAGGACTTGGACCACATGTCCTCCATGGTTATAGTCTTGTATGGTCACAACTATGATGAATGGTTTTGGTTAACAGAAGGGATCCTGCCTGCGCACACTACCAGCTCACCACCACGCTGGTGATCTCTTCACCCCTCATCTCTGGTGCTGTCCGCCATCTGCGAACCTCAGCGCGCTCTGCCTTTCAGACTGCCTGCTCAGCTTGGCTATCCAGCAGTGGGATTCAAGGCAACAAGCAGGTGCTGAGGCTACCACAGCCCTCAAGGCTCAGCTTGGCTATCCAGCAGTGGGATTCAAGGCAACAGCAGGTGCTGAGGCTACCACAGCATCCCTCAAGGCTCACTTTGCCTTGAATCCCGCTGCTGGATAGCCTAAGTGAGCCTCGAGGCATGCTGTGGTAGCCTCAGCACCTGCTGTTGCCTTGAATCCAGCTGCTGGATAGCCAAGCTGAGCCTTGAGGGCTGTGGGGATAGCCTCAGAACCTGCTGTTGCCTTGAATCCCGCTGCTGGACAGCCAACAGCAGGTGCTGAGGCTACCACTGCATCCCTCGAGGCTCAGCTTGGCTATCCAGCAGCGGGATTCAAGGAAACAGCAGGTGCCGAGGCTACCACCACAGCCCTCAAGGCTCAGCTGGGCTATCCAGCAGCTGGATTCAAGGCTTTCCTCGCAGCATTTAACATTTTTACTAACTGACCACCCCCACATGGCTAATGCCGGGACACTAGAGGTATTAGAAGATTTTCTCTAGCAGCACTTGAGGCTATCAACGGTCAGCAACATCTGGATACCCATCTGGCCAGTCAAAATCTCTGTATTAAGGGATCCCAGAGGAAATGATTCTGTACAGTCCTTGCCCCCATGAGATGAACTGAGTAAATACAGCTGTTTGACATCCCCCACAGGGAGCCATTTTACCACTAACCAGGGTCATCCCTGTTTGAGGGGACTAACCCAATCACATTGTGTGACTATTGCCTCATTACAGCACCTTGTTTATTACCGAGACTGCAAGCCTGCTTTCTACCAGTAAGGCCCCTTTCACACTACTGCGACTTCAAAGTCATGCGATTTTACCGCAATTTCAGGGAATGCCTGTGTAAGTGGCATTAAAGTTGGACCAAAGTAGTGCAGGGACTACTTTGAAGTCGGAACGACTTGAAGTCGTACCAATATGAATGGTTGTCATTGGAAATAATGGAAAACGACTTGTCATGCTACTTTGCCGTCACAAATCGTGGGACAAGTCATACAAGTGTGAAAGGAGCCTTAGGACACTTGTACGACTTGTCCCACGATTTGGGACGGCAAAGTAGCATGACAAGTCGTTTTCCATGATTTCCAATGACAACCATTCATATTAGTACGACTTCAAGTCATTCCGACTTCAAAGTAGTCCCTGCACTACTTTGGTCTGATTTTGATGCAAATTCAGGTTCAGAGACCTCAAGTCTCCCTTAAATCATGGCAACAATTGCACGACTTTGAAGTCGCAGTATTGTGAAAGGGGCCTTAAGCCTACGAACATCAGTGTGAGTGACCCACCAGCAATCAGTTAAGGTTCTAGGCTTAAGGTGTGAGCAGAGGTCATCCTAGAACTTCTTTGGGGCTCTCCCCACTTTTGTGCCATCAGTTATGGATCTTCATTTGCTGAAGTCCATCTGTATAATGGATTGCTCCAGGTTTCAGGACTCCGGTGAGCCTTGGAAGCATCTGCAGTTGACCCGACTTAATTTAAAGAGATCCTGTCACCAACTGATCAAAATGCTTATCTGTATTTTTAAGGTTCACTTGCAGGGTTGCTGGGACTTAGTTGCTTGCTGCAGAGAGGAGAGAGTAGGAACACCAGTGGCTGGGCTTCCTAAGCAGCAGTGCACCCTAGGCGGCTGCCTAGTGGTAGCACTGGCCCTGGGGGAACTTGTACTGTACTTTGTGGTTTTGCAACTCATCACCTGTTTGTATTGCAAGAGTAAACTAGATGTTGCTCAGTCAAGGACCTGAAATAAAGCACAGGAAGCAGTGGTGGTGCGTCCATAGTGGGCGCAGGAGCGCCACCCCCTCTCTCCTGCACCCATCAATCTCCAATAGATAGATTAATGCAATGCATGAATCTATCTAGTGTCGCTGCTGCCTCCCACTATTGAGTGCTGGCCATCTGAATAACAGCGATGGGTGTGTTTTGGAAGTGCCTGATTAGAGCCGTCGGCTCCAATAGGCTTCCTGATTAGAGCCTATGGGTTCTAATCGGCTTCCAAATGGTTAAACAGTGGGCGCACTGCTGAGCATTCCCAGTTTAAACAGTGCTGTGTTAGGGAATCGCTTCTCTAACACTGACCCGCCTCTCAGACAATCAGGTGCACCGGGTCTGGTTACCGGTCACCTGATTGGCTGAAGCGACAGGCGAGCAGAGATGACATCGAGGACTCGGAGGGAGCATGTAGGACGGCGCTGACCCGAGAAAGACAAATGCTGGGCGGGGAGGGGCGTTTGATGGGCACAGTGAGGCTGCAATTGAAGTTTTTTCAGTTTGCGCCCCCCAAAAATTTTGAGCATCAGCCGCCACTGACAGGAAGTGATCTGTGCTCAAAAATAACACATTGCCGATACCACTGCTGAACATCTGAAAATGCTAGCTGCTTGGCTGTCTTAATGGGAGTCCAGGACACAAAATAAATGCACAGAAAGTAAAATCCCAATTACAGAGCTGCATACTTGTTGCATCTCAATGAAGCAAAAAACTACGGCTTAGCAACACTAGGCGAGTAGCATTTTTCCAGAGAAGGCCCCGATGGCGGCCTCTTTTGTACCTACCTGAGCGGACTATGACAATATCTTCACGTCAACAAGATCAGCCTGGGGGACAGAGGCAGAAACCGTTCGCCCCTCCAAGTCCCTACACCTAGAACCGACGAATAGAAAAATCAGGCGGATGGTCAGGTCTGGGTGTGGCGTTGTAATGCTGCATTGGGCAGTCTATTCAAATGCAACCGACTGCAAGTCACGCATTTAGTGCTGCTGAATAGGGATGAGCTTCGTGTTCGAGTCGAACATACGTTCGACTCGAACATCGGCTGTTCGATCGTTCGACGAAGATCGAACGATTTGGGCCGTTCGCGCCAAATTCGAGTGACGCGAACGGCCCACAATGCACTACGCCATCGCAGTGTCATCCAGGCGCTGTGATTGGCCAAGCATGCACTGTGACCCCGCATGCTTGGCCAATCACAGCGCCGGCAGCGAGGAGAGCAATGATTGGCCACAGGCAGGATGCCTGTGGCCAATTATTGCTGAGGGTGTTTAGTACACGCCCCACACTATAAAAGGCCGCCAGCACGGCGGCCTAGTGTAGTGTGTTCCGGAGCAGGGAAAGACAAGCATAGGCAGGGACAGTGACATTTATTTCTTTCTTGCTTAACCTGGATTCCTTTAGTTTAGGGAAAGAGAAGGATAGGTAGGGAGAGTGTCAGTGTGTTTTACTGTGCGAGTCCTTGTTTCTAGGGACAAAGAAGGAAAGTGAGGGGAATTCTCCTTGTGCTATAGTGTGCTTTAAAAAAAACATTTTTTCTAGGGACAGAAAACTGTAGGTAGGGAGAGTGTCAGTTTCTTTCACTGTGCCAGTCCTTGTTTCTAGGGACAAAGAAGGAAAGTGAGGGGATTTCTCCTTGTGCTATAGTGTGCTTTAAAAAAACATTTTTTCTAGGGACAGAAAACTGTAGGTAGGGAGAGTGTCAGTTTCTTTCACTGTGCCAGTCCTTGTTTCTAGGGACAAAGAAGGAAAGTGAGGGGAATTCTCCTTGTGCTATAGTGTGCTTTAAAAAAACATTTTTTCTAGGGACAGAAAACTGTAGGTAGGGAGAGTGTCAGTTTCTCTCACTGTGCCAGTCCTTGTTTCTAGGGACAAAGAAGGAAAGTGAGGGGAATTCTCCTTGTGCTATAGTGTGCTTTAAAAAAACATTTTTTCTAGGGACAGAAAACTGTAGGTAGGGAGAGTGTCAGTTTCTTTCACTGTGCCAGTCCTTGTTTCTAGGGACAAAGAAGGAAAGTGAGGGGAATTCTCCTTGTGCTATAGTGTGCCAAAGCATTCCTCATCAACCATCTTTGAAATCCTTGTTTTTTGGACAGTCAGGGAAATTGTCGTTGTGCTATTCTGTGCAAAAGCAATAATCCTCAACCATATTTAGAAATCCTTAAGTAAAGGGACAGAGAAGGACACCTGAAGGTAGCCCTTATTGCTTTTTTCCCCATCTCCCTGCAGGCCATCTATTAGAATGTCTGGAAGGCAAACAAGGAGAGGCAGACAGTCAGGAGGCAATAAAAGAGGGCAAGCAGGCTCTGTGTCTGGGGGCAACAGTGCTGGTCGTGGACGCGGTGCATTGTCATCAGCACATGGCCATGGGACACGCTTGTCCTTTTCGGCAGCTGGACATGTTGAGCCACATCATGCCGAAGACTTGGTAGAGTGGATGACCAAGCCCTCCTCCTCCTCCTCATCCTCTCTCACCCAGGCTCAGGGTACTGGCAAAGCAGCTGCCAAAGCGTCCTCTTCCCTGGTATCAATGTCAGACTCATCATCAGTCACTCCTTCCCTAGACCCACCATGTCCTCCTGAGGAGTCCCCCGAACTGTTTGAGCACAGTGTTGGGTACATGCTCCAGGAGGATGCCCAGCGTTTCGAAGGGTCTGATGATGAAACCCAGCTACAGGAAGGCAGTAGCGTGAGAGCAGACAGAGGGGATGCTCAAGAAGGACACCAATCTGGCAGTCATGTTCCAGCAGCTGCAGCATACTGCCAGATTGGCTCCAGTGATGAGGAGGGAGGGGATGATGAGGTCACTGACTCCACGTGGGTGCCTAATAGGAGAGAGGAGGAGGAGGAGGATGAGGAGGAGGCACATCTCCAACGAGGCAGGATGCCCTTTGGTGGCCAGCGTAAGTGCAGTACACCGACGGAATCACACCGCAGAGCTCCGCCTGTGCAGGGCGCTGCCTCTGCCTGTCATTCAAAAAGTTCCTTGGTGTGGGCCTTTTTTGAGGCTAGTGCATCAGATCGCACAGCTGCTGTTTGCAACATATGTCTCAAGCGTATATCGCGTGGCCAAAACATCAGCCGCTTGGGTACCACATGCCTGACCAGACATATGTTGACCTGCCATGCAGCTCGTTGGCAAGCCTACCTCAAAGACCCACACCAAAGAACAAAGCGGACCTCTCCTTGCACCGCATCAGCTGGGATCTCCAACCCCACTATAACTTCAGTCCTCTCTGAAACATGCACTGAGAGGAATGAAGGTGTAGAATTAGGTGTGTCACAGCCAAGTACTTGCGGCCACTCTGCTAGCAGTACACCGACGTCCGATTCTAGCAGGCAAATTTCCCTGCCCCAGCTGCTGGACCGTCGAAAGAAGTTCACTCCCAGCCATCCACATGCCCAGCGGTTGAATGCTAGCTTGGCTAAATTGCTAGCGCTTCAACTGCTGCCTTTTCAGTTGGTAGACTCGGCCCCCTTCCGTGAGTTTGTGCAATGTGCGGTTCCTCAGTGGCAGGTTCCCAAACGCCACTTTTTCTCACGGAAGGCTATTCCGGCTCTCTACCGGCATGTGGCAGGCAATGTCTTGGCCTCGCTGGACAGGGCGGTCAGCGGTAAGGTGCATATTACCGCTGACTCATGGTCCAGCAGACATGGACAGGGACGTTACCTTTCTTTCACGGCCCATTGGGTCACTCTTTTGGCAGCTGGGAAGGATGCAGGACAAGGTGCAGTAGTGTTGGAGGTTGTTCCACCGCCACGCCTCCAAAATGCTACTACTGGTTGTGACACACCTCTCTCCTCCACCCCCTCCTCTTCTTCTTCCTCCATGGCCTCTTCCTGTGGTTTGTCCTATGAACCAGCGGTGCTCCGTAGCCGTTCACGGGGCTACGCAAGTACGCAGGCAAAAAGATGCCATGCCGTGCTTGCGCTGGTGTGTTTGGGGGACAGAAGCCACACTGGGGCAGAGGTCCTGTCTGCTCTGCAGGGCCAGGCCGAGAGGTGGTTGACGCCACGCCAGCTTAAGCCAGGAATGGTGGTTTGCGACAATGGCACCAACCTCCTCTCCGCCCTCCGACAGGGACAACTGACCCATGTGCCCTGTGTGGCTCACGTCCTTAACCTGGTGGTGCAGCGGTTCTTGGGCAGGTACCCGGGCTTACAGGATGTCCTGAGGCAGGCCAGGAAAGTCTGTGTGCATTTCCGCAGATCTTATAATGCCAGTGCTCGCCTGGCTGAGCTGCAAAAGGAGTTGAACCTGCCCAAGAACCGCCTTATATGTGACATGCCCACCAGGTGGAACTCAACGTTGGCCATGCTGCAGCGGCTGCACACGCAGCAGAGGGCCATCAATGAGTACCTGTGCGACTACGGCACCAGGACAGGGTCAGGGGAGCTTGGTTTTTTTTCTCCACGCCAGTGGGGCATGATCAGGGATGCATGCACTGTCCTGGCACCATTTGAGGAGGCCACGAGGATGGTGAGCAGTGACAGTGCATGCATCAGTGACACTGTACCTCTTGTCCACCTGTTGGAGCACACGCTGCGTGGAATAATGGACAGGGCACTTGAGGCAGAGCAGAGGCAGGAAGAGGAGGACTTCCTTGCCTCTCAAGGCCCCCTTTACCCAGACAGTGTTCCTTCTGTCCCACCCATCGCACAGGAAGAGGAAGAAGAGGAGGAGGAGGAGGATTGTGTCAGCATGGAGGTGGAGGCTGGCACTCAGCATCATCAGCAGCAGTCTTTTAGGGATGATTTACAGTCCCAAGAAACCAGTGGACTTGTACGTGGCTGGGAGGAGGTGGCTGCGGATCATGTCGTCCTTAGTGACCCAGAGGACTCCGGAGCGAATGCCTCAGCAAAACTACGCTGCATGGCCTCCCTGATCCTGCAAAGTCTGCGGAAGGATCCTCGTATTCTTCGGATCAAGGAGAGGGACCATTACTGGCTGGCCACTCTCCTTGATCCACGGTACAAGGGTAAGGTTGCGGACCTTATGTTACCTTCGCAGAGGGAGCAGAGGATGAGACAACTCCGGGAGGCCTTGCAGAAAGGTCTGTGCAACGCGTTCCCAGAGACTGGGAGGTTACAAACTCCTGGTCCTGGACAACAAGTTGCTGAGGCTTCGGCCAGTCAAAGAAGGAGCGGTGGGGAAGGTGGCCGTCTGACCGATGCGTTCAGACAATTCTTTAGTCCGCAGCCCCAAAGTATGATCGGTTCCAGCAACCATCGCCAGCGTCTGATAAACATGGTGCAGGAATATCTAGGGGCAAGGTCAGACTTGGACACCTCCCCCACCGAAAATCCTCTGGCTTACTGGGTCTTGAGGATGGATCACTGGCCAGAGCTTGCACAGTATGCAATTGAGCTACTGGCCTGTCCTGCATCCAGCGTTCTTTCGGAACGCACATTCAGTGCTGCTGGAGGATTTGTCACGGATCACAGGGTGCGCCTGTCCACCGACTCGGTTGATCGTCTGACTTTCATCAAGATGAACCAGTCTTGGATCACCACCAGCTACCACACACCTGATGCTGATATAACAGACTAATTGATTTTAACATGTCACATCCCTTCAAGACTGATGCTGAGTGCCTGTGCTGTTATGTTGACTGGCTATCCTCCTCCTCCGAGTCCTCAATGATACGATTGATGATAGCTTGGAAGATCATTTTTGTTTATGGGTGCCGCCACCAGTGGCTAAGGCCCAATTTTTCAGCCCCTGTTTTACAGGGGCGTGTAATTACAATTTTTTTAGCAATAATTTGCCATAGGGCTCATTGCTGTGCTCCAAGTACAGTATCTGTGAGGGGTTGGAGTGTTGTGGCACCAGTGCCTAAGGCCCAATTTTTCAGCCCCTGTTTAACAGGGGCGTGTCATTACAATTTTTGATCTAATAATTCACAGCAGGGCCCATTCCTGCACCCACCAAGAGTAACTCTGAGGGCTTACAGTGTTGTGGCAACACCACCACCACCACCACCACGAAAGGCCCAATTTTTCAGCCCCTGTTCAACAGGGCCATGCAATTACAATTCTTGATCTAATAATTCACAGCAGGGCCCATTGCTGCACCCACCAAGAGTAACTGTCAGGGCTTACAGTGTTGTGGCACCAGCACCACCATCAAAGGCCCAATTTTTACTACCACTGTTCAACAATTATATGTAATTAAAATTCCTGATATAATAGTTGACAGCAGGGCGTTCCAGCACCAACCAAGAGTAACTGTGAGTGCTTACAGTGTTGTGCCAACACCAACAACTAAGGGGCCTATTTCTGCAGAGTATATACGGCAGGTCCCTACTTTCAAACATCCAACTTACAAACGACTCCTACTTGCAAACGCAAGAAGACAACAGGAAGTGAGAGGAAATCTACCCCTAGGAAGGAAAATTCTCTCCTGTAAGAATAAATATGGGAGAAAGGTGTCTCCTCTGTACTGATGCTTTATCAGCAATCCTTGTTTCAAGAAAAACACCACATTTCAAAAACAGTTGACATTGGGACGGAAAGTGAGGTGAAATGTTCTGAACAGGGGCACAGACAGCAAAACAAATGTTACAGGGGTGATAACCCTTACCTATGTTTTCCAAAAAGTTTAAAAATAGATTTTTGGGCTGGAGCTACACTTCAACAATGTACCTGTTCAAAATTACAAACAGATTCTACATAAGAACAAACCTACAGTCCCTGTCTTGTATGCACCGCCTGTATAGGGCTGTTCAGAGTATATAGGGCCTTTTTTATTTTATGTGCGGGGTTCCCCTTAATATCCATACAAGACCCAAAGGGGCTGGTAATGGGCTGGGGTAGGGGGGGGGGGGGTCATGGGGTAGCTATGCCATTTTTCTTAAAGATTTTCATCCATATTACCGGGACCAGACATTACATTAAAGCCGCAAGCAGTTTTAAATGGCTTTTTTTTCCTTTAGAAGTGTCATTTTGTGCAGGGACAGTTCTAAACACGGGAAACACGTGGCACTTCACAGGCATACTTTAGACACCCCCCAGGTACGATATTTAAAGGAATATTTGACTTTTTTTTTTTTCACTTTATGCATCATTAAAATGACTGCTCCCGAAAAACGACCGTTTTTAAAACTTCTTTTTGCATTGATACATGTCCCCTGGTGCAGAACCCGGGTTCCCAAACCCTTTTTAGGACAATAACATGCATAATAGTTGTTATAATTAGCACTTTAGAATTCGAACGTTCGCATCCATTGTATTTAATAGGGTTCTAATGTTCGTACGAACTTTCGGTCCGTTCGCGGGTTCTGGTGCGAACCGAACCCGGGGGTGTTCGGCTCATCACTACTGCTGAACTACACGGCAGTTGATCCGACATTCAAGGTGGGCGAATGTTCCAGGTTGTGCGTTTTAAATGACAGCGATTGGTGAAAGTCACATTCGCTGCTTTATTTTTATACCCCAAAATACACCATTACCAAAAGTATTGTGATGCCTGCCACATGAACTTTAATGGCATCAGTCTTGATAACAATCAATATTCGATTTTCTGCAGATATTTTGTCTTCAGATTTACCAAAACCATATAATATATGAGGTCAAACCTTTAGGAGTTTCAATTTGTATGCAATGAGGCAGTCCCTTGTCCTACATGGTTTTGGTAAATCTGAAGACAAAAATCTGCAGAAAACCTAATAGTGTGTATGGCATCTTAGTCTGTAGAGTTCAATATTGAGTTGGCCCACCCTTTACAGCTATAACAGTTTCATGTTTGACCATTCTTCCAGAAGCGCATTTGTGAGGTCAGGCACTGATGTTGGACGAGAAGGCCTGGCTCGCAGTCTCCACTTTAATTCATCCCAAAGGCGTACCATCAGGTGGAGGTCAGGACTCTGTGCAGGCCAGTCAATTTCCTCCACCCCAAACTCGCTCATCCATGTCTTTATGGACCTTGCTTTGTGCACTGGTCCAAATCATTTGGTGGGGGGGGGGGGGGGATTATGGTGTGCGGATGTTTTTCAGGGGTTGGGTTGGCCCCTTTAGTTCCAGTGAAGGAAACTCTTAAGGCGTCAGCATACCAAGACATTTTGGACAATTTCATGCTCCCAACTTTGTGGTAACAGTTTGGGGGTGGCCCCTTCCTGTTCCAACATGACTGTGCACCAGTGTACAAAATCAAGGTCCATAAAGACATGGATGAGTGAGTTTGGGGTGGAGGAACTTGACTGGCCTGCACAGAGTCCTGACCTCAATACTTTTGACAATATAGTGTATGTGTGCTGCCGTCAGCATCCCTGCTGCCCTAGGCCACTGCCTATTTTGGCTACACTTGAACACCTTCACCGCGCGTTCCAAAAAACCGCACCCAAAATAAACAGCGGTTAGAAAATGCTTGCCAAGAGCAGCCAACTAAAAATAATGGTCTTTTCTTCCTCTGAAGACATGGGACAATGCACACAGCCCCGGAGGCAGCACTGGGTGGATGGGGTGACTGCACAGCGGCCTGCCAGACATTTGTAGGAGACGTTGTTGTCACATGTAGAGGAAAGGGTTAATGTTGCACAACCGCTGACGTTGTCCAGGCAGAACAGAGTTATTGTAACAGAACCAGAATTCTATTACTGGAATCTTTAGAGCGTTCTGAAAGGAAATCATAGAAAAGACAGTTTAGGATGCAGGTTAGGACGGAGGAGGTGGAGGAATGGACGGGGAGGAACGGACGGGGATGATGTGGGAGGGGTGGTGGTGATGTGGACTGACTCACGTACTAGACAGACGGGGAAGTGGCACCTCAGGCAAACATTTGTTACCATGCATTGTCTGCTCAGTGAAATGTCACCTCTGGTAGGTCTACAGAAATGACAGTTCTGGGCGAGCCATAAAAGCACATTCTGAAGATGTCGGTTGCCTGGCTAGCAGATGATCCGGGCCATGAATGTCATGAATGTCCTTATTCAGACATTGCCAAATGAAGGCGTGCGTTCTATCATAGGTCTGCAGTCACTGTGTAAAAGTGTTACTTCCTTTATTTTATTAAAAAATTTAATGTGATTTACTACTACTTTAGCCGAGATTCTACTGTTGCTGGGGAGGGCTCCATCATTGGGGGGGGATATGTTGTCACGGGGGCTACTGTTGCTGAGGGGTATATTTTTATGGCGTCTATTGTTGCTTGGTGGATCTATTGCCACTGGGGAATTATTGGGGGGGGAGGATCTATTGTTGCTGGGCTGGTATATTGTTGCTGGGGGGTACATTTTTGTGGGGGTCTGTTGCTTGGTGGATCTACTATTGTGGGAGAGGGGTGTATATTGTTGTGGGGTCTACTGTTGCTAGGTGGATCTATTGTCACTAGGGGATATTATTGTGTTGGGTGGGGGGTGTATTGTTGCTGGTGAGGGATCTATTGTTGGGGAGGGGGTCATATTTTGCTGGGGGTCAATTGTTGCTGGGAGATCCGTTTCTGGGCTGGCTCTAATGTTGCTGGTGGGGGATATATTGTTGCTGAGGGGTACATTTTTGTGGGGGTCTATTGTTGCTTGGTGGATCTACTATTGTGGGGAGAGGGGTGTATATTGTTTCTGGGGCCATATTAGTGCTGGGTCTACTGTTGCTAGGTGGATCTATTGTCACTGGGGAATCTATAATTGTGGGGGGGGGCTATTGTTGCTGGTGTGGGATCTATTGTTGTAGGGGCGGGGGTCATCATTTTGCTGGGGGTCAATTGTAGCTGGCAGGAATTTACTGCTGAGGGAGGGGTCTATTGTTGCTGGCTGCTGGATATTGTTGTGGGGTCTATTTGTTGCAGGGGATCCATTTTCCTGCTTTTCTTGTTCTTATTAACAAATTTTATACAAGTTATTTAGCACCACAAAATGAGACGGGCAATACTGGGAGGAGCCAAGGGATAGTGCCAAGAGTTGGGGGCGGAGACAAGAGGTGACTCAGAAGTTTGAAGTATCTGCACCTATTCTCTAAGAAAAAAATCCCAGTGTGGACCGCTGCTCTCTGGTCTGTCCTGATCACCATCTTTCTGACCCCCCCCCCCCCCCCCCGCACAGTGCTCCATTTAACAACGCTACCTGGATAGCATGAGCTTTACTGATTGGAGCACTGCACAGGGGGCACGTTGGTCCTCTGGATATCCAAATGCTGTGTCCTGTACAAGAGCAGAGGTCAACACCCCCTGTGCAGTGCTCCAATCAGAAAAGCTCATGCTGCTGGAGTAGTGCTGATTGGAGCACTGTGCAGGGGGTGTGTCCAAATACTGAGGATCTAGAAGCTGAACCTTGTAGAACAGCGGCCCGGATCTCCAGTGTGCTACCAACAGGGCAGTAAAGCGCTTATAGTTATGACATATTGCACACATTTGCTCTGCAGCCTGACTGGGTGGAGAGATATCCCATCCCCCCATTTTATATAATCTAACCTTCTACGCTGCCTGCCTATGGTGAACCCAAAAAAATGAACCTTTAGTAAGGCCTATTCACCTCCAACTTAACTGACCCCCCTCCCCCAATCAACGCAACAGTTAGGCCCCTTTCACACTGAGGTGTATTTCAGGTGTTTTTGTGCTAAAAATAGCGCATAAATAACGCCTGAAATACTCCTGCCCCAGCATTCTCAGTGTGAAAGCCCTGAGGGCTTTCACACAGGCGGTGCGCTGGCGGGAGACAAAAAAATCTCCTGCAAGCCGTATCTTTGGAGCGGTGTGTATACCGCTCCTTGCCATTGAAATCAATAGGACACCGCGGTAATACCGCCCGCAAACCGCGGCTATAGCTGTGGTTTGTGGGCAGTATTAACCCTTTTTCGGAGGTTAAAACCGCACCGCTAGCGGCCGAATATCGCGGTAAACACGACGGTATAGCGGCGCTAAAAATCGCACCGCTATACCGCCACCGCATATGCCCACCCCAGTGTGAAAGGGGCCTTATTACTGTCTGTCACCTGCCCCTAACTTATAGGTCAAGTTTACACTTGCAGCTGAAGGGGCAGTAAAAACAAGTAGGTGAGCTGTGTTTTTACCACTCCCTCCCCCTTAAAAAGGGGTACAAAAAAAAAAAAGCCACAATCTACTTACCTGCTTTGTGCAATGATTTTGCACAGAACAGCCCTGACCTGATCCTCCTGACTCCTCACCCTGCCAAGTGCCCGCCCCCTCCCCCCATAGCAAGCTTCTTGCTATGGGGGCACTTGTGCATGCTCCTCACCACTAACTATAACTCCAATCAACCCCACAGTAGCGTGTCACAACCGCACGCATTTGTGGGGTGCTTGCTTAGCCAATCTATGCAGTAGAAAGTCCTACCAGACTATTCATCCAGGCAAGTCCTTGTACAACAGAGCTAAAGATCAAAAGAAATTAGATATAGTAGTCTGGAGAGAATAATATTAAAGTCCCCTACATAGGAACCTCCGAGTTGCAAACATTTAAAGATGCCAACATGCATTTGCATCGGTTTTTGTTTCGTTCAATCCAGCAGACTGGACACACAAACACCTGACAGATTGCTGTACTAACACAAGCAATGTTGGTGCAGCAATCTCCCCAGCTGTGCTACTGTTGTGTTCTGACAGGACCCCCCCCCCCCCCAGAACACACTGATCAACACTTGCAGCCTTGGTCTGCAAGCACTGATCTTTGTTGGACTTACGAACAAGCTCCTGGAACAGAACTCAGTAGGTAGGGAACACACACACCCCAAAAGTATTGGGACACCTGCATTTACACATGAAATTTAATGGCCTCCCAGTCTTAGTCTGTGGGGTTCAATATTGAGTTGGTCCACCCTTTGCAGCTATAACAGCTTCAACTCTTCTGGGAAGGCTGTCCACAAGGTTTAGGAGTGTCTATGGGAATGTTTCACCATTCTTCCAGAAGCACATTTGTGAGGTCAGGCACTGATGTTGGATGAGAAGGCCTGGCTCACAGTCTGGGCTCCATCATCCCAAAGGTGTTCTATCGGGTTGAGTTCAGGACTCTGTGCAGGCCAGTCAAGTTCCTCCACCTCAAAAATGCTCATCCATGTCTTTATGGCCATGGTTTGTGCTCTGGTGCAAAGTCATGTTGGAGGAACTTGACTGGCCTGCAGAGTCCTGTCCTCAACCCGATAGAACAACTTTGGGATGAAATAGAGTGAAGACTGCGAGCCAGACCTTCTCATCCAACATCAGTGCCTGACCTCACAAATGCTCTTCTGGAAGAATGGTGAAACATTCCCATAGACACTCCTAAACCTTGTGGACAGCCTTCCCAGAAGATATGAAGCTGTTATAGCTGCAAAGGGTGGGCCAACTCAATATTGAACCCTCCGGACTAAGACTGGCCATACATTATACAATTTCCTTTAGATTTACCTTCAACTATGTAGTACAAGGGCCTGCCTGAAAGGGTTTAGGTTTGACCTCATATTAGACAGTTTTGGTATTTTATCATTTTAGACAGCTAAGGAAAAAAAACATTGTATTGTATGGCCAGCCTAACACTGGGATGCAATTAAAGTTCATGTGTGTAAAGGTAGGTGTCCCAATACTTTTGACACTTTTTTAATCTTCCCTTCCATGCAAGTGATAAATGCAAGGTAACATTTGTCTCTGCAGCAGTCACCCTCCTGTAGATCTCACCACCTTCACACTTCCTGTCCCTTTAAATATCAGTCTGACAGTTCCCCCAGGAAGCCATGATGATCAGATCACAACTGTCAGTTGTAGAATCTCCCCCCCATGACATTCCCGGACAGCTGGGCACAATGACATGACCAGTGCCAGGCGATGTGCACCCCATACCATGGGCACAGGAGGAGGAGGAGGAGGAGGAGGAGGAGGAGGAGGAGGAGGAGGAGGAGGAGGAGGAGGAGGAGGGGTGCCCCCCCCCCCAGCAGGGTACCTTGGGGTCCTTCTCATAGTAGTACTGCTGTGTCCGGATCCATCTGCCCACCAGGTGGTCCCGCACGGTGTGTGCCAGGGCGAAGTAGTAGTCCCGGGTGGTGGACACATTGCGGTCCTTCACCAGGGTGAAGTGGAGGTGCCGGTTGAAGCCTTTCTTCAGCTCGGAGACATTCTCCACCCCGACGATCCCCCGGATACTGATCTGCTTCCTCTTGTCCTGATCGCTCAGAGGTTTGGCCATGTCTGCTCTGCTCCGGGCTCCGGGACAGGAGGGGCGGCTGGAACTTTATACCAAGAGTCCAACTTCCCCTCACATGACTCCGCCCCTACTGCGCCTCTATTGGATGGGGGCCCTGGGGGCTGGACCAATACGTGCTCATCTACCTTGGCACTGTAGAGTTGGTGACATAAAGTAACATCATAACATTATAACATCATAAGATTGTAACATAAAGTAACATCATAAGAATATAACATAAAGTAACACTGTGACATCATAACACTGAACATTAAAGTCATAATGTTATTTAATCACTTTCAGCTGCTGATTTAATACGGTAATGAACCCCAAACCAAAAATGTACTATATTGCAGCTTACCAATCATTAGATGTGGTGGCTGCATTAGTTTTTTTTTCCTTAGGCTTTTCCCTCTTCTTTTTCACCTGCTGATCTGGACAGTAACACACCTCATGTATTAGGCTGGGTTCACACGGGGCAGATCCATTGGATGGACTCCGCTATGCTCAGCGGGGGGATCGCTCCATTGATCCCCGCAGTGCAGGCAGATGACAGGCTGGTCTCCGCTCACTGTGCTGAGACAGGTCTGTCAGAGCCCCGCTCTCCTCTATGGGGAGATCATGTCCGTTTTCATCCGATCCGCTGGACGTATCGCCATCTGTCTGTTTTCAGCGGGTCTTGTCGGATCGGATGGCAGTCTCTGTTGACATCCACCAGCCCATACAAGTCAATGGGACACCAACAGAAGCTAAAGGGGGACTCTGGTTGGGCTGCGGGTCCAGGATGGCCACTACTGATCCCAGTACAATACACAAACATGACTTTAGCTGGTACTAGAGTAGTAGTAGGGTAATAGAGCTGGCACTAGGTGATAGCGTGGAACAGAACCAGAATCAGAGCCAGTAGCAGAGTTAAAGAACAAGCCAGGGTCAGCAATGAGCAGGCAGTGCAGTACAGAATCACACGCTGAACCAAGGTCATGGATGAAGCCGAGGTCAGGAACATGTAGGCAGCAGTGCAGAGCAGGATCCAAGATCAGGGCAGGGGAGAGCCAGGTCAGTAAAAGGAGTCACACCGGATACAGGTCAGAAGATGAAGACCAGCCAGCACTGACACTGAGTTGGAGTATCCCTTAAAGTGGCTGTACACCCTGTACAACCACTTTTACCTACAGGTAGGCCTAGATTAAGGCTTACCTGTAGGTGCAAGAAATATCTCCTAAACCTACACAGTCCTTGCATCCTTCCTTTTATATTTCTATACCCAGGGCCGCTGATAGGGGGGGACCACCAGCCCTCCTGTAGGGGGCCCGGGCACACAGGGGGCCCCGGACAGCAGGAGGATCGGTGGAGCAGAGAATAAAGAATGACAGCGTCTCTCACCCAGCAACTCAAAGCCGGTTTCTCTCCATCTCGCTCCCGCCGGTTTTCAGCTGCTAGGTGAGAGACACAGGGCTGGATTTAGGGGATGCCGGGGTGGGTTGTTATGCCCCCCTGGCTGGCTGCCGCTGAGCTCCTTGTTCTCCCCTCCTGTCAGAAGAGCGCTGGTCTTTACAGTACATGAGACCGGATCGCTCTTACTGTAGATCGCATGGCACTGTACACACACCGCCTCCTATCCACATTTGTTGCTGCTGGGAGGTGAGCACTGAGCAGCCTTTGGAGGAGATGGGGGGGCGCTGTGTGTGTGTACAGTGCAATGCAATCTATAGTAAGAGCGATCCGGTCTCATGTACTATAAAGACCAGCACTCTTCTGACAGGAGGGGAGAAAGAAACACAGCACACCTCTTCCTGGCTGTGTTGGCATTGGCAAATGTAATGGGGATTTGGGGAGGGCGATATGTATGAGGAGGAAGAATGGGGGGCATATGTGCTGGGAGGAGAGATTGGAGGGGGGCAGGGGGGTAATTTAGAGGGGGTTGTGCTAGGAGGGGGAATTTTTGTTTGGAAATTTGTGCACGGGGGCCCCGTCAGGTAGGCTGTACGGGGCCCCGTGATTTCTATAAGTGGCCCTGTCTATACCCATTCAACAGACAGGCCGTATTTTGCTGGTGTGTAATGACATGCATGTACCAGCTGCTGCCTACATGGACATTAGCAGAAGGAAAGTTAATGTGTAACTGACACATTCCTGCAACTCAGCATAACGTTCAATGTTATAATCTGTACTACACACTAATGTCCTTACTATGAGGGTACGTATATTGTACATAGGACCCCACCAGAACTGGTTGTTACACAGCATGGCTGGCCAGACTCAATGACTGGACAAATATAATGTAGTGTTAGGCCCCTTTCACACGTGCGGACTGTATGTCCGTTTTTCATCCATCCGTTTTCGGATAAAAAAGGGACATACATGTATCCCTATGGGATAGCGGGTGTCAGCGGATGAACATCCGCTGACACCCGATATCATCCGTCTCCGCTATGGTCCAATTCTGCAGACGGAGGAAAATCCTATTTTTCCATCCGTCTGCAGAGCGGATCGGATGAACACGGACAGACGGATCGTGTTCATCCGATCCCCCCATAGGGGAGAGCGGAGATCTGACAGGGCGGTCCCTGCACAGTGTGCGGGGACCGCCCTGTCATCCGCCGGCTCAGCGGGGATCAACGGAGCGATCCCCGCTGAGCAAGCGGATGTTCACGGGGCGGCTCATGATGGGATCCGCCTGTGTGAAAGGGCCCTTAAGAAAACAAAAGTCATTTTAGATATCACATAAAAGAGGTCACATTAATGCCCCTTTATCACAGGTGTCAAACACAAGACCCGTGGGTCAAATCCGGCCCATCAGGCCATTTCATGTGGCCCTCGCACCTCTTCTGCGTCCCCCTCATCTCTGCCCCCACCTTGTCTCAGCAGTTGGCAGCAGAGAGGAGGACAGAACTCCTCTGCCAGATCCTGTGCTTCTCTGTGAAGCCACGGAGAGGCTCGCCTCTGCCACTATCCCCATCTCAGCAGTCAGCAGCAGAGTGGAGGACAGAACTCTTCCTACAGAGCCTGCACCTGTCTATCAGTGGCGACTGGTGTTTTTTTGGGGGAGCAGCAAACAACCATCTAGGCGGGTAATGGGTGGCGGGCAGCAGGCAGCAGCTCCGTGTCCTCTCCTCCGTCACGGCGACTTCCAGTGTGCGGCTCCTCCCCTCCTCCTAGGCATCCAATAGGATTGCCTGTCCTTTCAGCCAGTCAGGTGACTGGTCTCAAAACCTGCTTCCTGATTGACCGGAATGAGGATCAGTGTTACAATAGAGAATATGCATTCGCTGTTGTAACACACCTGGGTGGGCTCTGTTCGCATTCTCTGCGCCCCAAGCCCACCCTATTTTGAAGCCTATTAGAGCCTCTGGCTCTAATCACGTGCTTCAGAAAACACCCCCCCGCCATTATAATTCATGCATCTGGCGTCCTGCAAGGGGCCGGATGCATGAATAGTGGAGGCAGCGCCCATGCGCCCTAAATGGACTGGCCACCCCTGCTCTCTATGCACTCACAGGCCCCCCTTGTCCACGCCCCCCTGGTCTGAGCACTCAGCAGACTCTGGCAGCTGACTCCAGCCCTCCTCTGGTCCTCCTCCAGACTCTGCTCTTTCTGCTTCCCATCTAGGGTTGCCACCTTTTCTTCAAGTCAAACCCGAACACTTTAGTGGCACAGGGCATTTTTTTTTTTTTGCAGTAAACACCATTGAATTATAAAAGACCTGGGACATATTTGGATGCTCCAAGGAGAGTAGCAATGCAGTGAACAGTGGGTGTGGCCAAATTGCTCTTGCTGACATCATCGCTCCACCGTTCAGTGATGCCAAACCTGCCCCCAAACAGCCGCCCGCAGCTCCCAGACGGCAACAGATTTGTGTGTGACTATCTTAGTTACATAAGGGAGCCATAGGCCAGTCTAAATAATGAGTCCGGGTTTCAGGCAGACTGAAACCCGGACACGTGATTCAAAACCTGAACTGTCCGGTCGAATCCTGGACAGGTGACAACCCTATTCCTATCCCTGTTCTCAGCTTCTTCCTGGCAGTAGCACATGATAAGGGGGTGCACTGTGATGTAAGGGAGGGTGGGGTGTTCTTGATATCTGATGTAAGGGGGCTTGGCGTGCTTTGGCCATCTAGTCTTTCAGATAAGATGCTCAATTGGTACTAAGGGGCCCAAAGTGTGCCAAGAAAATATCCCCCACACCATTACACCACCACCAGCCTGAACCGGTGATACAAAGCAGGATGGATCCATGCTTTCATGTTTTTTATGCCAAATTCTGACCCCATCTGAATGTTGCAGCTGAAATATAGACTCATCAGACCAGGCAACGTTATCCCAATCTTCTATTGTCCAATTTTGGTGAGCCTGTGCGAATTGTAGCCTCAGTTTCCTGTTCTTAGCTGACAGGAGTGGCACCCGGTGTGGTCTTATGCTGCTGTAGCCCATCTGCTTCAAGGTTGGATGTGTTGTGTGGTCAGAGATGTTATTCTGCATACCTTGGATGTAACAAGGTTATTTGAGTTACTATTGCCTTTCTATCATCTCAAACCAGTCTACCCATCCTCCTCTGACCTCTGACATCAACAAGAAATTTTCCTCCACACAACTGCCACTCGCTGGATATTTTCTCTTTTTCGGGCCATTCTCTGTAAACCCGAGAGATGGTTCTGTGTGAAAATCCCAGTAGATCAGCAGTTTTTGAAATACTCAGACCAGCCCGTCAACAACCATGCTACGTTCAAAGTCACTTAAATCCCCCTTACTTCCCTATTCTGATGCTCGGTTTGAACTTCAGCAAGTCGTCTTCACCACGTCTAGATTCTTAAATGTATTGAGTTGCTGCCATGTGATTGGCTGATTAGCAATTTGTGTTAGCAAGCAATTGAACAGGTGTACCTAATAAAGTGGCCGGTGAGTGTTCTTACAAACATGTCAATAAAAACAGCTCATCCAGCTATTTGTGCTCAGCCCAGGGGTCCTGATGAAGAAGGTGCATCCTTCGAAACGCGTCAGGCATTTAGGACCCCGGGGAGGTCCCCTTTTTTTTCTGCAATTCACTGGGTCTTAGGCCCCTTTCACACTGGGGCGGGCAGGTGCGGTGGCGGTATAGCCGCGCGATTTTCAGCGCCGCTATACCGTCGTTATCACCGCGGTATGCGGCCGCTAGTGGGGTGAATTTAACGGCCGAAAAAGGGTTAATATTGCCGCGGTTTGCGGGCGGTGTTACCGCGCTGTCCCATTGATTTCAATGGGCAGCCGCGGTAAAGGAGCGGTGAACACACCGCTCCTTCACCGCTGTAAAGATGCGGCTAGCAGGACTTTTGGAGCGGTCCTGCTAGCGCACCGCTTCAGTGTGAAAGCCTTCGGGCTTTCACATTGAAGAATACAGGGCACGATTTTTTCAGGCGGTATAACAGCGCTAATATAAGCGCTAAACCGCCTGAAAAATGTGCCAGTGTGAAAGGGGCCTAACGGACCACTGGGCTACGTACAAGTAGCTCAATGAGCTGTTTTTATTTATGTTTGTCATTATATTTTATGTTGATTTTTAATAAATGTTGTATGGTAATGCACTAGGCTGCTGCGCCCTCTTTTGTTTGTGTTTTGTAGGGTTTTACTCCTGTCTGGGTTTTTTTTCTCCTGGTGGGGCCATACATTCAAATTTATTATCCCATCATTATGTCATTCAATCGAATTGCATATCGATTGGATAATAGAAAAATAGGCATAACTTCCCTTTTGATTAATTTAGACTTGATTTACAAGAGGATTTGGAAAGAATGGGACTTTTAAGGTGCATGAACCACACAAATGAATATCAAAAAATACATTTTAATTATACAAAAAATAGAAAAATAGAAAATGTAAAAACCATCATATGAAATACAGTTTCAGATAGGCATAAAGACAAATTGATGTACATGTTTCGCCAACAATAGAAAAAAGAAAAAAAGAAAATAAATAAAAACAAATCAGAAATATAATTTTTTATTTATTTTCTTTTTTCCTTTTTTTCTATTGTTGTTGATATATGAGCCTTTGTATCATGACATAGTTTTTCCCAGTCATTTCTAAAAAAAAAAATTGTGTACATTTTTGTTTTCATCTGTATCTTATTGGTGTTCAATATCATGTGTTTATATTCTTTCTTTCCGTTTCAGTATTTGCTCGACAAAAACTCCTGAAGAAGCCAAACTATCTGGCGAAACATGTAGAGAAATTTGTCTTTATGCCTATCTGAAACTGTATTTCATATGATGGTTTTTACATTTTCAATTTTTCTATTTTTTGTATAATTAAAATTAATTTTTTGATATTCATTCGTGAGGTTCATACACCTTAAAAGTCCCATTCTTTCCAAATCCTCTTGTTGTTCTTACATTAAGGGATGTGGTGCCTATGATACACAGGTGACAGGTATTTTTTCAAAATTCTCCTTAGACTTGATTTAGATCATGTTCGATCGGCCAGGGCGGAATTTTATTGATTGTTTTGCATCGGAAGGAAACACTGAGATACCTTGTTAATGAATATGATTGTATTTCGATCTAACAGATGATAAGATTACATGATGGAAACAGATACAACTGATAACTTACGATCATATCCTAACTAATGATTGAAATCCACTTCCCAATGTGTTACATATCAGTCGAAAGGGTTGTCAACTATAGATCAATTATAGAGATTGTCAGGAAAGAAATTGATCATTTATCAAAGAGTGTATGGCCACCATGATACATTTACAGTGGAACCTTGGATTACAAGCATAATCCGTTCCAGGAGAAAGCTTGTAATCCAAAGCACTCGCATATCAAAGCGAGTTTCCCCATAGGATTCAATGGAAACGAAAATAATTTGTTCCGCATTGACTTCTATGGCATGCAAAACCGCATGTGGCCAGAGGTGGGGGGCGCCGGAGAGCCTCGGAAATACTCGGGACAGCTCGGCTGACCTCGGAAACCCTTGGAAAGGCTCACGAACTTAGTATTTCCGAGTGTTTCTGAGTATTTCCGAACGGCTTCGATCGGCGCCGCTCGGCTCCGGCTCCCCCGCACCTCTGGCCAAATGCGGTACTGCACACCAAAAAGGCTTGAATCCTACTCGTTTTGCGAGACAACACTCACAAACTGAGTCAGGAATTTAGAAAAAAAAATGCTCGCATTGCGAAACGATCGTTAACCATGTTACTCACAATCCGAGGTCTCACTGTATTTCCTATGACTGTCAGCTCCATCTAGTGGTCATAATGGGATATTTTCCCGAAATACCTAAACCAGAAAATACTAGGCTTGTGCGAATCGAAATTCGTCCGAATTTAGCAACTTTCGGACATTCGGAAGCATTCGAATTTCCGAACAGAGCAATTACGAATAAAACCGAATTCGAAATAAATTATACCGCAAAATAGCGAATGCCCGAATGTCTTCGGCATAATTCGTTATGAAAAAAGTTACGAATGTACGAATCCATACGAAGCACAATAACACTCTGCTCTGCTCTCTGCTTCTCCCTCACCATGCTGAACCCTCTCAAAATGGTTTACAGGGGCGGAGCCTATAGCCGCATGTAAAAAACAAAAGAGAGATTTCGAATCGTTACAAATAACCGCTATGTATTTAGAAAAGTACAAATCCATTTGAAGCACATTAGGCATAATAGGCAGCGTCGTTGTGAGAGAGACACGGAAAATTACGAATCAACGAACCCAAAAAAAGTTACGAAAGTAGGAGTTGTGTCCAGAATCAACAAAAAACAACGTACTCTACCGAAAGTACGAATTATAAAGCAACAAAAAATTCAACGAAAAATGTCGCTTGCAAAAATACGAATGAGTCCGAACACGAAAAATCCCGTCTAGCAAAATTACAAATGATTACGAATCAACAGGACCGAAAAGAAACGAACCGAAACGGAACAAATTTTTCCGTTGTGCACAAGTCTAGAAAATACCACATTAAGAGGTTCTTCAGTCATCCCCCCAAAAACATTTAAAGTCAGCAGCTACAAATACTGTATACTTTTAGAGCCGGTTCACACTGATGCGGTGCAGAATTTGTGTGGTTTCACATCAAAATTGCACCCTGTTCATGCGAATCGCTATTGGTGTGTAGATTAAGCTAAAGAGGAAGTAAACCCTGATGGATTTTACTTCCTCTTTGTTCCCCTGCAAAGTAAAAGCATAATGGGCTAGCGTGCAAAGCCATCAAAGGTCGTAATACAAAAAACGCAATATAGCAGTCTCAAAGGTAAGCATGCTTTATGGATCGTAGTAATTAGAGATATCGTTTTTATATCTCTAATTAGTTCTCTAACATAGTTCTCCAGCCTGCTATGGTACATTGCAAGCTCCTAACCTCTATTGTATGTGTCTCTATCTCACTTATGATACCTCTTTTCTACTCTACTTAGGATGCGGCTGTTTATGGGGTTGACTAATAGATCTTGACATTCCCCCTTAACTACATTTCTGTGTATGCAGCTAGCTGGCTGGCCACGCTGCCCCCTGGTGGTAGGTTGCTGTGTGTGAGTGCATCCCCATGTTCACGCATTGCCTCCTTTGTGCTACTATGTGGCCTGGACCCACGTATCAGCCGGAAGCATGGTGACTAACACTATAGGGTTGATTTACTAAAGGCAAATAGACTGTGCACTTTCCAAAGTGCAGTTGCACTCTGCAAGAGCAGTTGCTCCAGAGCTTAGTAAATGAGCAAAAATCTCTGCTGACTTCCATCATCCAATCATGTGCAAGCAAAAATTCAGTTTTTTTATATTCCTTGCATGTGATTGGGTACTTTTTGCAGAGTAAAGCTTTACCTCATTTACTAAGCTCTGGAGCAACTGCACTTGCAGAGCGCAACTGCACTTTGCAAAGTGCAAAGTCTTTTTGTCTTTAGTAAATCAACCCCAATGTGTAACACCTTTTGTATGTATATTACTAGCAAATATTGCTAATACTCATTATGAATTTTTATTTATCTAGAGTACCTGCTTAAGCTCCTGAGGAAGCGCATTAGTGTGAAACATGTAGAGCTACATCAACTTACACCAAGCCTGCCTGGTTACCAGTAGTCACATCTTGGTGCCCTTATCATAGTTATAGTCAGGGTCTCATGGTGTTGTAGTCAGAGCCATCTTTAATATTGATTGGGCCCTGGGTAAACATTTTCTTGCCCCCCATCATTACACAGGACCCCTCCCCAATACTACTCCCATCATTACACAAACCACCTCCCCCATACTACCCCCATCATTACACAGGACCCCCTCCCACATCATTACATAGGACCCATACTACCCCCATCATTACTCAGGACCCCCTCCACCACACTAGCCCCAATGCACAGGAGCCTCTTCCTCTACAGACTCCTGCATTGCCCCCCCCCCCAGCGGTCTCACCTTGATAGTGTCCCGAAGATGTCAGGTGAACACCAGGCACACCCCACTGAACCCTCCGGCAAAGAAGTTCTTCAGCGGACAGATGGTCTAAAGCATGTTGGACATGGTGAGGGAGAGGGGTCAGTGTGACTGTGCCTGGAACTGACAAGTGCCCTCCCTGGACAAGGTTTACCTTACTGAACTGGCCAATTACCGCATGGAAGACATAACACCCAACCAATTACCAGTGGCTCAAACCTTCAATTCTGCTCTCATCTCATGAATCATAGCCAAATCTACTTATTAATTATTTGCGGGCAGCGCAGGCTCAGGGGGCAGCTGTTTTGGGCCCCACAATAATGACTGGGCCTGGGGAAACTTCCCCTTTTGCCCCACGTTAAAGCTGGCCCTGGTTGTAGTTGGTGTGACTAGTATGTATTTTTGCTAGCAGGTCATTGTGTGATTTTATACATATATATATATATATATATATATATATATATATATATATTTTTAATATTCTGTAATAAAAATGTATACTTTTTTAAGAAATTGCTGTTGTCTGGTGCCTATAAAGTCCATTGGTCTGTCCAATCTACACTCTCAGACAAGGAGGTTGCATGGCACAGGAATGTGATGGAGTTTATAAAATGACTATATTATATGTATGTTATGTCTCTATTATCTACTCAAATATGGGTTTAGAAATTTAGTATAGGTTAAATGACTCTTGTATACAGTTGCACATATGGTTCGCTGCCCCCCCCCCCCCTGGAATGTGAAGACACGTGGAAGAAATAGACTTGAGAGGAAGATGACCATATATGGAATCAGCCAATCATATGTACACGTTTGTGATGACGATTGCTTATGTCACTTTGTCTATATAAGCTGAATTTGAATAAAATAACTTCCTGTTGTGTTGTGCCACATATGGAGAAGAAGACACACTGATGTGTCTGCTCTCAGTTTGCAATTCTTGAAGCATGCCCTCATATCACCATAGATTTGAATCAGCGGCAGAATAAGGGCATAGTTCTGGTATTGGGCCAGAACTGATTTATTACGGGATCATGTGACAGCCCTAGTCGTAAGCACTATGGAAAGCCTGATGGTAGATAAAGTGAATTTTCTGGTTTAGCAGCATGTTTCTAGGACAGAATTAGTTCACTGAATGAATTTTATTGCTGCCCAAACTTGCCCACCGCACCGTTGTCTAGATGTGGAAAATCTGCAGGACCAGGAATGACTAGAGAAATATTAGACGTTGGGTTGGAATCAGTGCTATATCTGCAGAGTCATTGGATTATTACATAAGGATCTATTGTCTTTGTTATGTGCGGGATCACACCCTGTTTAACACTTACAGGCGTGGTGTTTACATTGTGGAATGCATGGCTTCCAGTTACATTGGTTTGGCAGGAGGACTCTGCGTTGGTAGTAAAAGTGAAGGTGTGGAGTTTACAGTGAAAGTCCAATTAAAACTTTTTTTTTTTCTCGCTAGGGACTAAAAACACATCACAGGGACAAGAGGACCTGCAGGGCGTCACATGACCCACCTGAAGACCGCTCAATTCAAGTTCTGTATAATGGGGTTTTCTTAAAGCTGAACTCCACGCTGATATAAAAGACACACAATAACACGTCTCCGTAATCATTATTACATTTATTTGTTAACCTCTTGGCGTCTCCCGGCCTTTTAAGAGGTTTATGTCACCAGGAGGCGGGGCTTGGCTTAAGATCATGTGACCACCATGATTGGCTGTCATGGCAGTCACATGGTCCAAAAAACTCCTGATCGCTGCTTTTGGTAAAGCGACAGTAACTGTGCCGGGAGCGTGCAGCGCACGCACTCTCGGCACAGGTGTATTGGGGCAATTAACGCAAATATGCGGCCCCTCGATGCTAAGGACCAGGTGCCGAATCCGCATATTTGGGTACAGCTGGCGCCAAGGGGTTAAATAGTGTCAGTACCTACATTTGCCCTGGTAACAGACTCTTGTAGTCCCTGTACAGCAGGGCTGGAAGATGAGACAAAGAAGCAGAATGACTAGCCAATCAGCTCATGTGCTGACAAGAAGCAGGTTGATAGGAGGAATGAACAAAGTGACAAACGGATGATCTCATCACCGAGCTGCTTCTCCTTTCACTGTCCAGTCACAGGTTGGGTGTTGATCCAGGATGACCTGAGCTCAGAGGTAGTAGGTCAAATAATGCTGGCCATCAAACTGAGGACATCTTGTGGCAGAAAAGAGTACTGTGGGGTAAAATATTACAGTGAAAGCTGGTTTTGTTGTTTTAACTCTTAAAGGGCTATTTATTTTTTGTCTTGCTACTTTCTTCATTCTTTCAACATTCTTCTTTAAAGTGTGTAAACTCTAAATCTTTTTGAGTATGTTTGGCATCATCACATCCACCTAAATGTATTTGTCAGATGTTAAAGCTGTATAAGTCACTGTGCAGCCAGCTGGACATCTCTGGACCCCGTAGCAGTTGCATTGTCTTCTCCAGCTGTAGATTTGCCCATCAAACATATGATTCCTAGCAAGAACACAATACATAAACCCATTACCATCACACAATGGTTCTGCAGCATTCTCAGTGCCAACCACTCCCTTTAAGTACAGGACTCATTAAACAGGCAGGGCAATTGCCATTGTGTTTCTGCAAATATTTCTTAATTTAAAGGGTGTGGTACTTTTTGGGTGTATATACAGTAGTTTTTTTTTTTTTATATTCTTTGTATATGTGTATTTTATTTTATTTTTTCTATTGTTACTGTATCTCATTTGTAAAAAAAATTGTATATTTACATATCTATACATATTTCTCTCTATATAATATATATTCTTATATAAATATTTTATATATATATATATATCTCTATATATAGAGATATATATACACACACACGCTATATTACCAAAAGTATTGGGACGCCTGCCTTTACACGCACATGAACTTTAACCACTTGAGACCCGCGCTATAGCCGAAAGACGGCTGCAGCGCGGCTCTCAAGTGCCGAGAGGACGTCCCCAGGACGTCCTTCTGTGTTTACATCCCGCCGCGCGCCGCCGAGGGCGCGCAGCGGGGAACAGCTGTGTGGCGCGCATCACGTGATGCCGAGGAGCGTGCCTGGCGGCCACGATGTCCGCCAGGTACATTTGATCAGCAGTTACAGAAGCAGGACGTGGATCTCTGTGTGTAAACACAGAGATCCATGTCCTGTCAGGGAGAGAGGAGACCGATGCTGTGTCCCTTGTACATAGGGACACAGATCGGTCTCCTCCCCCAGTCAGTCCCCTCCCCCCACAGTAAGAATCACAAATAGGGAACATAGTTAACCCCTTCCTCGCCCCCTAGTGTTAACCCCTTCCCTGCCAGTCACATTTATACAGTAATCAGTGCATTTTTATAGCACTGTTCGCTGTATAAATGTGAATGGTCCCAAAATGGTGTCAAAAGTGTCCGATGTGTCCGCCATAATGTCGCAGTCACGATAAAAATCGCTGATCGCCGCCATTACTAGTAAAAAAAAAATATTAATAAAAATGCTATAAACTATCCCCTATTTTGTAGACGCTATAACTTTTGCGCAAACCAATCAATAAACGCTTATTGCGATTTTTTTTTACCAAAAATATGTAGAAGAATACGTATCGGACTAAACTGAGGAAAAAAAACTTTTTTAAAAAAAAATTGGGATATTTATTATAGCAAAAAGTAATAAATATTGTGTTTTTTTTTTCAAAATCGTCGCTCTTTTTTTGTTTATAGCGCAAAAATAAAAACCACAGAGGTGATCAAATACCACTAAAAGAAAGCTCTATTTGTGGGAAAAAAAGGGCGTCAATTTTGTTTGGGAGCCACGTCGCACGACCGCGCAATTGTCATTCAAAGCGACGCAGTGCCGAAAGCTGAAATTTTGCCTGGGCAGGAAGGGGGTTTATGTGCCCAGTAAGCAAGTGGTTAATGGCCTCCCAGTCTTAGTCCGTAGGGTTCAATATTGAGTTGACCCACCCTTTGCAGCTATAACAGCTTCAACTCTTCTGGAAAGTCTGTCCACAAGGTTTAGGAGTGTCTATGGGAATGTTTGACCATTCTTCCAGAAGCGCATTTGTAAGGTCAGGCACTGATGTTGGATGAGAAGACCTGGCTCCCAGTCTCCACTCTTATTCATCCCAAAGGGGTTCTACTGGGTTGAGGTCAAGACAGTCAAATTCCTCCACCCCAAACTAACTCATCCATGTCTTTATGGACCTTGCTTTGTGTACTGGTCCAAATCATTTGGTGGAGGGGGGGTTATGGTGTGGGGTTGTTTTTCAGGGGTTGGACTTGGCCCCTTAGTTCCAGTGAAGAGAACTCTTAGGCCTCGTACACACGGCCGATTTTCTCGGCAAGAACCAGCAAGAAACTTGCTGGCAGAGAGGTCTTGCCGAGTAAATCGGTCGTGTATACGCGGCATCAGACTGGGATGCCATTAGGCTGGGTTCATATATGAACACGCAGTGGCTCACAGCAGGAGTCCTCGTTCACCGTTTCACGTCCGACTTCAGCCCGAATTTTTGGCCAAAAGGCGCACAGCGTTCCTGTGCAAATCGCACCAGAGCCAGTGCGGAGATATCTGAACGGGCTCCATAGAGAGTCGGTCACAATCTCCTGCTATCGCGAATTGGATGGGGGGACCAAGGTCCTCTTTAATTAGCAGATAAACAGGTGCTGGTAGATTTTTATGGAAAAAATTATCTTAAATCCGTTTTTGAAAACGTCGCTTTTAGGAAAACATGGGGCCTTGGGAACCACTTGCGATGATTGATTTGGGGAAGGAGATACGGGGTGGACAGGCTTTGTGCTCAGTAATTCAGTGCACTGAGATGCTATGTATTAGAAGCCTGTAATAAAGATGTCAGTGCAGGAATAGATGGGTCTCCCACCAGCTGCTGCACAATATATATGAGTTCCGGAGCAGGGACTTGTCTATAGTATATCTTATCATACTGCATCCTATAACACCTTGTATGGTCCATTGCTTCACTTTAAGTGGTGCAATAAATTCTATTCAATTGGATTAAGTAAGAGGTAACTCTTCAGATGTTGGGAAACTATAAGCAACAGCAACAGGGCAAGTTTTAGGAAGGAATTAACTGGGTATTATGAAAGGTGTAGGGGGGGATGGGTGCAATCTAAAGCCTAGTACACACTATTATTTCTTTTTTCGTTCAACCCAGCAGGCTGAGCGAAAAAAAAAAAAAAAAACGTAAGAGCTCGGTAGTAGCCTCTGTACTAACTATCTGATGTTAGTACAGTGATCTCCCCTGTTTTGCTATTGTGTTCTGACAGGGGAACACCCCATGCCCCCCCCCCAATCAGAAGAACACACCATTCAGAACTCGTAGCCATTGGCCGAACGTCCGGCTTCTGATGGAACAGCTGCCATACACACAGGCCGAATGTCATCTGGTTTCTATTTAATCGTGTGTACGGCTCTTAACTTAAAAAGTCTGCTCACATAATTTGTAATAAAAACATCTTTGCCATTCTGAAGCTTCCCTCCAACCACTTTGCATATTATTTTATATATACTGTGATTCTGTACTTGGCCAATATGCTGCAGAAATCTCCCTCCACTGAGTCTGGCTGCAGCCATTTTAACTGTGGGCAGCTGAAGCTGCTGCCTGTTCACTTCCTGGATTTACTCAGACACACACCTCCAGCTCTGCAGCTCTCATTGGCCCTCTTATGACTCATCCCCCCCTCCTTTCCTGGCAAACTCTCAGGAGAGACGGAGAGAGAGCTGTGCATGATGTCATAAGCCTAGGCTAATGACCAAAGAAACAGGAAGTGGGATGTATAAGGTATAAAAAAATCCTATCCAAAGTTAAAACAACAAGGGCAGAAGATTTAATAGATGGAAAGTTGAAAAAATGATTGAAGATCCGCTTTAAAGTGGTTGTAAACCTCAGACATGAAATGTGAACAAAGCCTCTATAGTGTGTACTTGTCTCTATTAGTAGCACAAAGTGTCGTTTCTGTCTGCTGCTTCGTTCCCCTGCTATCAGCATGAATCACTTCTGACACAGAAAAGTAGAAAAGTGACGGCAGAAAAAGACAGAGTAGTCTGCCCATTTTTTTTTTTCGTTTTGTGTTTTTTTGGTTTGTTTTTTTTTTTGTGTTTTTTTCGTTAACTTTTTTGTCTGAGTATAGACCTATGTTTGTCCCAAGCATGTTTAACATGTTTTCCTGACACCAAGAGAAAAAAGGTGACAGAGAAGCACACTGCCAGTGATTGACAGCCTCAGCTCTGTTCCTGTCTGGAGGGGGATGGGTTCTTCCCCTCCAACCAGTTCTCAGAGCTCTCCTCACTGAGCTCTGCAGTGTGGAATTTCAGCTCTCCACCCACTGTTTTCTGACAGCTCGGACAAGCTTTATAAATTCTGGATTTGTCGAGTGTTAATAATATGCATTGCAATGTGCATAATAGCACACAATCGGAAATTGGAAAATTGGAAAATTGGAAAATCGAAAATCGGAAAATCGAAAATTCGAAATTCGAAAATCCAAAAATTCTGAATTCGAAAATCTGAAAATTTGGATTTTCGAATTTTCGAACTTTCGAAACACCCCTTTAAAAAAAAAAAACTAAGTTGTGTTCACCTAAACTACTGTGACACTCAGCCCAATGCCTAGGTCAGGAAGTATAGCTGGCGAGGTTACTTCTGCCTGTAGCAGCCTCCGTTCCCCTAAAGCAAGCAGGCCTACCAGTACTTGGTTGTCCCCAGGTCTTAGTACACAATGCTATAGTTCCTGGCCTGATGGCACCAGGACTAAGCGAAGGTAGCAGAAAGGGTACCTGTGGTCTTGTGATAGATCAGGGATGAGCTGTAGCAATACTAGGAGAGCATCTGTACAAAAGTATGAAAGCTGGCGTGGAGAGGTGGTAGCCGCTATCGTTATCCAGAGACTGTCTGAGGTCAGAGCAGGTAGTGGGCAAGCGTGGATCATAAAGAGTTCTGAGGCCGGAGAAGGCAGCAGACATGTGTAATCCAGAGCACAGTCCATGGTCAATACAGGCAGCAATCGGGATAGTCCATATTCCAGGCAGGGGTCAGCAACAGGAGAATACGAAAACTAGATAAGGAGCAAGGCGGCTTAGACATGGTAAGGAGCAAGTTAGTGTGATGCTATCACAAGTCCAGAGCACTGAGCCTGTGATGCTCAGCAATGCCTAGGAACTGGGATGCTGTGAAGGAGGCACAGCACCACCAGCCAATGGCAGTGGAGTAGGAACTGGCTCTAGAGAAGGGTCCACCACTCGGCAACACAGACACCAGCTGGGCCAAAAACATTGGCCACTGCCAGCCAATAGGAAGGAGGCGTTGTCATTCTTGGCAATGGAGATGCAGGCAGAGGCTGGAAGGCACGGAGCAGAGTAGGAGCGTGAGCCTGTCACATACTCTTATTACTCCCATTCACCGCACCAATAGTAAAAATAAAAGTTATGCATACACACATTAGGCATATTATCCCAGATTAACACTGACCAGCAGGCCCGGGCAAAAAAGAGGCCCAGGCATTCCACACCGAGCAGCCAATTCCGGTGATGGGACACCCACAGAGGCGGTCCCCTGCACTGCAACGTAAACCCCACCAACTGCCGCCTCCCCCAAAAGACCCCCCAGAGGGCCACTGATAAGGCAGTACAGCCAGCCCTCCTGTACTGGCCCGGACCCCATCAGTTCAAAAGGGGGGCCCAGACACCTGCTGAGCAGGAGGTCTGGCTGTACTGTCTTATTGCAGACACCAAGCCCCCCCCCCAGCAGCGCTGCCAACTTCTCCTCTTTCTCCCTCCGGCTGCGCTGTAAGGAGATTGGTTCTAGCACATGCGCCCCTTCCATCTACTGTCCGGGCCCCCCTGTGTGCCATGTTCCCCTGCAGCGCTTCCGGCTTCCCTCTTCTCTCTTGCTGGCAGCTGCTGCTGGCACAGAGGGTGAGGTTTCAGGATGGAGAGTGGGGAAGGGGGCTGGTAAATATGTAATTTACTGGTCCCTTCTATTCCTGAATGAACACAGTGAGAGATCAGTATCAATCAATGTAAACATAGTAAAAATCAGTACCAAACACCTGAAACATAGTAAACTGTTTATTTTGCCTTAGTTTGTGAATAAGCAGGAAGCCTCGGAGCACTTTCTATTTATTTGTCTGTGCAGCAGAGGCTACAGAGAAAGGGAATGATAGATCTATGTCCTCAGTCACTTTTGGCTGGGGGAAGGAGGTCCTGTCAGGTAGGCTGTATGTGGCCCCATGAATTCTAACAGCAGCCTTTCCCCCCACCTTCTGCCCTTCCCCCTACCACAACTACCACCCCCTCCCACCTCTGAAAGACCCCCTTACCCAACTACTGCCCCTCGCTGACAGACCTTCACCGACCAACTACTACCCCCTTTCTACACTGACAAAACCCAACCCCCCCAAATACCGCCCCCTCCCTCAACTGACAGACCCCTAACTAACCCCCACCCGATCTTCATGCTACAGCCGCCATGAAATCCCGTACCCCCCGTGTGTATCTCCACTGTTAATAATGATGACTCGTGGCTGTGTCCCCACTCCGCTGTCAAGGAGCCCAAGCATGTGTCATGCCTGTGTCCCCACAAACATTCGACATGTAAAGAGTTAAGTGATTGTGCATGTGTCCCGGTGCCGACCATTCGGCATGTAAGGAGTTAACTGAGTTCAGTTACCCCTTCGGGTGCAGCTCGGTGCTCGGCTTGTTTTGCCTGAACCTGCTGCATGAGCAGTTGCTACAAAGGATACAGATCTTCATGCTACAGCGGAGAGGAGACACAGTTATGGCTGTAAAGTGGTCCGCCTCAGCCCTGTCCAGACCGTGGCCGCCGCTCACCTCCCGCTAGACTTGTGCACAACGGAAAAATTTGTTTAGTTTCGGTTCGTTTCTTTTCGGTCCTGTTGATTCGTAATTGTTCGTAATTTTGCTAGACGGGATTTTTCGTGTTCGGACTAATTCGTATTTTCGCAAGCGACATTTTTCGTTGAATCGGAATGATTCGTATTAATGTAAGCCTTATTTTTCGTTGATTTATAATTCGTACTTTCGGTAGAGTACATTGTTTTTCGTTGATTCTGGACACAACTCCTACTTTCGTAACTTTTTTTGAGTTTGTTGATTCGTAATTTTCCATGTCTCTCTCACAACGACGCTGCCTATTATGCCTAATGTGCTTCGAATGGATTTGTACTTTTCTAAATACATAGCGGTTATTTGTAACGATTCAAAATCTCGTATTTTACTTTCGTTTTTGACATGCGGCTATAGCCTCCGCCCCTGTACACCATTTTGGGAGGGAGTTCAGCATGGTGAGGGAGAAGCAGAGAGCAGAGCAGAGTGTTATTGTGCTTCGTATGGATTCGTACATTCGTAACTTTTTTTGTAACAAATTAAGCCGAAAGCATTCGGGCATTCGCTATTTGCGATATAATTTATTTTGGATTCGGTTTAATTCGTAATTGCTTTGTTCGGAAATTCGAATGCTTCCGAACGTCTGAAAGTTGCTAAATTCGTACGATTTTTGATTAGTTACGAAACAAATTGCACAAGCCTACCTCCCGCCACGTGGCCCGGTCACCAACTGGCCGCTCCTGCCAGGCCTAGCAGTGTACCCACGCAGATCTGGCCATCCCTGCTGCTGATTCCTGACACTTGGACTAAGCTTTCATTTTTTATTTCTGTCTGGAGAGTGCTTTTAGGATTATATCTTAATAAAACACAAAGACAGGCCACAAATAAAACACTCTGAAATGTGGAAATTCCCTCAGAAAATTAATTTATTGGTATCAGCCAACATAATTGATAATATTTCAATACATCATCTGCAGAGGGCGATAGCTACACATACAAGTGAACTAAGCAATACAAGTCACTGGTGATCCGCTAAGCGTCATCGTTTACTCACCACGAGGGGTGAACAAGCCCACAGTGGCCCAGCCATTGCGTCTCATCAGAAAAACAAAGATAAAGAAAAAAGTCAGCGTTGTCCAGCAACAGAGGTCTTCTGCAGCCAAGATTAGCTAATGGACACACAGAAGAGGTCAAAGTAACACTGGTCAAAATAAAATAGTAAATGCAACTCTTCTACATCTATACTCGCACGAATAGCTGAAATCCCCTATGTACATTCAGAGTGGGAATGTTACTTTGCACGGCATTAATGGGCAGTTGGTAAGTGCTTTTAAGTGGACCTGTGTTGTAAAATAAAGGCAAAGAAACAGGTGGGTTTTACGCTCCCATTCCTATTCTCAGCAGCACTGAGGTCATAGGAATGGAGGAGTCCGCTTGCAGCCATAGCTAAGGTGAGAGAACAAAGGTGGAGCATTACTGTAGTAGCTGGATTTAGCTTGAATGGTCCCTTGATGTTAGTCCCCCAACATCTTGTACATAAGCAGGGACCACGTGTTCAGTGCCTAGCAGTTTCCCATCTTTATGTTTTTCAACTCGGCCATCATTTGTTAATATTACCCAGGTTTAATACACACAGCAGAGAAAGGTCCTGCTTGATGGGTATGTGTCTTTAATCAACTTTAGATACGTAAGAATTTATATTTATATACACATAAGCACTGGGTGCACAGTGAATTTGACCCCTGTGTCTACATATTTTGTTCCATGGTTCCAGTGGGATCCAACTAGAGGGGCATGCAAAAAAAAAGCCACAGCTTTGACCTCGTCACAGGGACCCCAAGCGCCCAACATAGTGCAAAGCAAAGTGAAAACACCTCTGGTAACGTGTGCATTGAGCATTTGGGTCAGGCAGGAATGGGCCTATAAATTAAATGTACACCAACGTTCAAAGTACTATTAAGTTGCCGCTGGAATAGAATGATTATGTCCTCAAACTGCAGCCTCACTGATGCCACTTATGCACTTTGGAAGGCCCCATCTTACAACTCCTGTCTACAAGGAAGGCTTCCAATGTTTGTAACTCCCTGCAAATACTGGAGCATTATGATTTAGATCCCCACCAGATACTGGGCCCAATCCAGCACTAAAGCCTAGTACACACTGGCCGAATGTCGGGAGGCAACGGCCGGTTCAATAGAAACCAGATCGACCGGCTTCTGTCATAAGGGTGTGACCGAAAAAGGTCTGCCGATCAGGATCCAATCAGTGCTCGGATAGTTAGTACAGTGGCTTTGACCTGAGCTCTTCAGTAATTTTTTCTGTTCAGATCGCTGGGTTTATCGGAAAAAACAACTAGTGTGTACTAGGCTTAAGGCCCAGGACCAACAACACCCAAAGTTTGATCTACCATAAATAACAAAGATGAAGTAGCAGATGGCCCCATTATTCTCAATGGGACTTGAGTTTCCATACACTATTGGTGGTACAGGGTGAGAAACTGACAGGGAAACCATGTTCATAATTGTCACAAAAAAGTAGCAAATTGTAATAAATGATCTATTACAGCCTTTCTCAGTCTTGTCAATGCAGGGGAATCCTTGAAATAACTTTCCAGTCTCAGGTAACCCCTGTTAAAAAAACTTGTGATACATTAGTGTGATGGTCAGTGGGAAGAATGCTCCTTGGGAAGAATTACTCCCTAATGCCCTGTACACACGACCGGGATTCCTGACGGCAAAAGGTTCGTCGGAAATCCCGAGGGGAAAACCAAGAACCTGCTCTCTACTTTTCCCCCGTACACACGTTTGGTTTTCCCATCGGAAAAACTCAGATGAGAGCTTTTCCTTGGGAATCCCGACCGTGTTTATGCTCCATCTGAGTTTTTCCCCACAGGAAAACTGCCAAAAACGGCCGTTTTCTGCTACAAAAGGCCGGGTTTTCCGACGGGAAAAAGTCCGCCGGGAATCCCAACAGGAAAAAAGAGAGCTGGTTCTCTTTTTTTTGCCGGCCGATTCCGGCAGTTTTCCCGGCTAAAATTTCTCTTATCGCAGTCTTCCCGTCGGGAAACCCGGCCGTGTGTACGGGGCATTACAGATAGCTAAAAACATCAATGGTGTCAGTGGGAACTTTTCTGAGAGGCAGAAATTGCTCATTGCTGAAGGAACCCCAAGAAACCTCTGGAGGAACCCTGGTTGAGAAACCCTGATCTATTATGTTGCAGTGACCATAGTTTATAAGGAGTCCTGTCCCACCTACTTCTTGGTGCACCGATACAATCATTCTTTGCACTCAAAAAACGTTTCAATTATATATCACACAAATTACGATATTTCTTTGAAATGTCGCAAATAGGGATTTACATATTTCTGATGCACATGTCGAGTTCAACAGAAACATGCATTGTGATCCATTGTTGATTGTGGCACTAGTAAAATTGTGATGCCCCGTGCTATTTTAATGTCACACGGCTGATAGTTTATTGGGTCCAATTTGTTTGAAAAATTGCAAAAAGAGATTCCGATATGGAAATGCAACTGATGACATCACCAAGCTGTCTCTTAAATTACATCACTAGATCCAGTTTCCTAACTAGTAATGGCTTGGCACTGGCCTTTTGACTACAGTGGCTCTATGCTGGACACTCAATTTCCTCCACACCAAACGCATTAAACCATGTCTTTTTGGAGCTGGGGAACAGGGGCATAGTCATGCTGGAACTGTTACTACATGGCTTAAGGGTGCAATTATCTAAAGTGTCTTTGTATGATGTAGCATTAACAGAACTCTTCATTGGAAATGTCTGAATGCAATCATTAAGAGCACTGGCTTCCCAACTGTGGCCTGTGGGCCGGATATGGCCCTTTGCCTGCCTTTATCAGACCCTTGGGGCACTATTCCAGTAATTGATACAAGCAATTATTCTTTCTATTGAAGCCAGCAATGAAGCATCATTCTTTCCATTGACACCAAAGGTGGGGCATATTTCTGCTCACTGACACCAATGGTAGGTCCCTTTTCCTTCTACTGACACCAGCAACTTGGCATACTTCCTTCCACTGTTTTAAATGTTGAAACACTTTTCCTCCCAATGACAAGGCACTATTTCTTCCACTGACACCAACGATAGGGCACTACCCCTCCCAGTAACACCAATGATGGGGCACTATTCCTCCCACTGATGCCAATGATGGGACATGATTCCTCACACTGATATCAATGATGGGCCACTATTCTTCCCACTAGTACCAATGATGGGGCACTATTCCTTCCACTGATACCAATTATGGGCCACTATTCTTCCCACTAGTACCAATGATTGGACACTATTCCTTCCACTAGTACCAATGATGGAGCGCTATTCCTCCCTCTAGTACCAATGATGGGGTACTATTCCTCCCTCTGACATCAATGATGGGGCACTATTCCTCCCACTGATACCAATGATGGGACACTATTCCTCCCACTAGTACGAATGATGGGACACTATTACTCCTCCTATTGACCACTATACATTTTTTTTCTTTCCCTGTTTACCAAGCCCCAGGCATTTTCTATTCCCACTGGCCACAGTCCTGCCCTCCTATAGTCTGAAACTGACCCTTTGTTTAGAAAGTTTGGAGACCCCTGATTTAGAGGGATGACTACAAACTTTTGGCCATATAAAAGTATATTATTTGTTTGTTTTGTCTTTAAATAAAGTCCATCTCCTCTTTTTTGGTCTGTTGCTAACTGGAAGGATAGTGGAAATGGATTCCCTTTCAACACTGTATGTAAATAAATTCCACCTTCATATTTTGGCTCTACTTTCATAATGAAAAGAGATTAAAATAAGTCAACTTTTGCAGACGGCTTGTAATCAGAATAATTTGGCAAACTGAGACTCCGTTGGCAACTCTTATAGGTTGCATGCAATCTTTAAAGGGGAACTACAGTATATTTTTTAAAGCTATTACATACTTGGAGTCATTATATGTTTTTATCTTACTTTAACTTTTGATGTTACTTTTTGCATGCTTATCCCACCATTTTTCCAAGACTGTATTAAATATGCAAATGTGTGTTACGGACTGTGATCTGCATATAGCTGCTGAGATTAAAATTAATTAAAATAACCAAAAAAGCAGAATCACTGTGCAGCAATACTATGCTGAAACCACAGGCTGCATGCTGTATGTCATTAGCAAATATGGATACCTCCATGTATGTATATATATATATATATATATACACACATACAGAGAAGCAAAATGTTAGAAAACATTAACGCCAGTCAATTGTTTTCATAAAGCAGATCTAACCCACATCTAAAAACTGTGAAATGACTATAGCCTTCCTTTAAACAGCACACAATGTTATAGAACAATAGACATTTATTTCTGCAGAAAAAAAAAATGTATTGATAATTATTTCTTTGTCTGGCAATCTTGCAAAAGAAAAATAGTTCATCTTCTAGACGTTCTGGTTTTAAAACTTTCCATATTATGAGCTTCCTGAAAATAGATCCAACATCTATCTAAGTTTTTACAAAAGTTCAAAGTAAATGAGCATTTAAGACTTCTATATATGATACATTTGGCACACTTTGTCCACTGGAAGGTAATATATAGATGCTTTGCTATGTTAGTTTAAAATTGATTTACTGATAGGAAAGGTGACTGTAATATGCCAAACTGCCACTGGAGGGCAGCAGAGTACTGTGGAAATTCCAGGATTTATTAATACAAGTGATGGGCTTGTGACTTCAGTTTTCAAACCAGCTCCAGTTGTTGGGTGCCAGCATCTGAATGTACAAAACATATCCTTCACCGGGCGCTGGTGTTTAGTCAATGGCTTAAAATGCCAGTTGACACCGCAGGTTAGAGTGGCCTATGCAATGCATCAGACAAGTGCGCTGATCACCCATTTCACTGTCTACATGAACAAGGCCCTAAAATAACGATTGTGGTTTATAGAGACCGAGGTTGTGCTTTGAAGAGATGAAGGATGAGACATTGTTCATACTTCATAACTGTTTAAATTCCAAAATCTACATTAAAAATTGTAAAATGAAAACTATGTTTTTGTTGGTGCCTGGGTGTCGTTGATTCACTGTTACTTTTTGTCCTAGTGATGGTTGTCACTGCCATAATAAGTGAAATCAAAAAACGTTACAATTGTTAGAAGCAGAAGAGGAATCTTTCAACTGGGACACCTATGCAGGAGACAGAAATATGGAAAATATAAACCGCACTCCAAAACTGAGCTATTTTTACAAGCAGTGGTGGCCAGCAGGGGTGAAATGCGTCAAGGTTGGTTTTGGGTAGAGACATGATAATATGCAGTCTTTTTTTACAATCATTAAATACAAGTAAAAAGAGCCTAGTTTTGGCGTGTGGCTTACATTTTCTACATTTCGGACAAAGATTGAGGAAGGGCTGTAATAGCCGGCACCCAGATTGTCTGGAGGGAAATGAAAGGAGCACTTCAGGAGGGGAGCATGGGTTTGGGTATATTCGGCAGACAGGTGTATATGGTGAGATTTCACTTTAGACCTCATTCACACAGGCATATTGATCCATATGCCCACGTGCAGGGCCTTCTTCAGGTGTCCAATGTGTGCAAGTATTCCATTCAGGCGCGTCAAAATCAGTGACAAGTGGATGGCTGCATGGACCACCATGTGCATTCTGAAGGACACATCCATGAGTGTCCAATGCACAGATAAGATCACAATCTGTTTATATCCTGATCCGTGCATCAGACCTGCACAAATGTGCATTTCGGAATCCACATGGAGGTCCATGCAGCTATCCACCTGTCAGTGATTTCAACAGGCTACCTGCACGCCCCTGAATGGAACACCTGTGCATTCAAGGCGGCTGAAGATGGCAATTTGCACAGGCGCATGGATCAGTATGCAGGTGTGAATGAGGTCTAACTTTGTGTGTATCTATGGGGAAAGTGGAAGTTCCACTTTAAGGCCTCCTGCCCGCTCCTCTTTGACATTTGGCAATTTTTTTTGGGGAGGGGGCAGCCGGTACCTAGTTTTGACAGATACCCGCTCACACTTCACCTAGGTGATCCGGGCAGAAGATCTCTTCCCCCCCTCACATCACTGGTCCTAGAAGACTGTGGGACCATTCACAATGCACAGTGCGGCTTGCGCATATGCAGTGGGCACCCGGCTGTGAAACCTCAAACTATCACAGCCGGGTTCCCACAGTTTAAATGCCGGCACAAAAGACCAAAGACAGTCCCCTGTGTCCATTGGGGTGAGCACAGTGCTGGATCCTGGGACAGGTAAGTGTCTGATTATTAAAAGTCAGCAGCTACAGTTTTTGTAGCTGGTGACTTTTAATTTTTAGAGAACCAACTGGAGCTCCTCTTCTAAGGAGGCACCTGGAGCAGGGAGAAGCTGGCAGCGCTGGCGGGGTACTGACAGAAGAGAAAGTAGGGAAATCTCTGTGCAATATAATTGCAAAGGGCAGGTAAGTATGTTTTTTTTTTTTTTAAACCCCCAAAATTTAGCATGTAGTATAATTAATAATGATCAAAACTTATTTTCAGCACTTTTTCTAATACATTGATCCTGGATATGCCTATTTTTTCCATCCACTAGTAGATTTCTGAATTAACATGAATATGTGTCTGAACATTCATACAAAAAAGTCTTAGTGTATTTGAGGACTTGACGAATGTCATTCAAAAGTACTTCAAAATTTAACTTGCCTTCAACTTTGAAATCAATAGAATTTTCCAAAGTAAAAACACATACACTGTTACAAATTCATTTGAAAATCCATCCTGCTCTTTCAAATGTTCTAGTCATTCTGGTCATTTGACCCCATTTGATTTTTAAATTGAAAGAACGTTCCTAAAATGAAAAATTTCTAATTAAATTCTACTAGCGTACGGCCAGCTTATAACTTAGAACGTCTAAGCCCTGAAGAAGGGAGAGGTCTTTGAGCTCCTAAAACATGTTGGATGTTCTATATTGTCTTGTTATGAACCAATACCAATATTACCATTTTTTGACCTCTACGATCTTTTGTTTAACACTCTCGTTAGACGTTGAAAAAGATAAAAGCTTGGCTGAAGTTCATACTTTTCCACCTGTAGCCAAAACAAAAAGGGTAAATCATAATCCTCAGATAAAAGTTTTACATAAATGTGTCAACTCTTCTGATAAACGCAAAAGGTATACTTGTGATTTCTTCATCCATCTACAAAATATAAGAATCATCAAAACTTTTCTAAACCACAGCTGACCCCTAATAGTGAAGGATTTTATTTTGAATCAATGTGCGTTTAACATTTCAACATCCATTTAAAGGTTTAGGAACATTGGCGTCCCCAGGCCGCATTTTCCCTAAGCGGGTGTCTAATGACAATTATCTTCGACCCAAAAAAAATCACAGAAAAGTTTCCAAAATAGTAATACTTTAAGACCATTGTTATATAATTAGAAAAAAAAGCCATCTATAGGAATCTGATATACAATGCAACTTTCTAATGTAACAAGCACCATTGATACAGTTGTATAGGAACGTCACCATACATTCTTTGTGGGAGCGAAATAAAAGGATATATACAAGAAGTAACCAGTCTTTCTTGCAGGCTCAGACAGATCACCTCGATAGAAGATGATCCTGATTCCAAGTTCAAGGCATTCAACCAGGCTGGTTTTACATCATTCTTTGTAGACCAACCTAAAACTCTATGACGGGTTCTGCTGTCCTTTATGAAGACATCTGCTTTACTGCGAGGCCTTAATTAACTGACTTTGCGTTACAGTTTTTGGGGGTTCTCGGAGTTGTAGCAGCAGCATATAGGCCAATGGTAACAGCGACAATGTCTATGTACAGTCAGGAGTCCACACAAACAAGGAAAAGAATGAAATAAATAAACCAGACGATAATGACCAAAGCTGTCTGGGAGTTGGCTGGCCTGAGGTTTGAGGCTGATAAGGGAACACAGCACAGATAGAGAGCCAGACCTCATGGAATAACTTATGTTCCTTCCCAGAATCCTTTGCACAGAAATATTTGCTGCATGGAGTCCACGGTGATGATTGATGGGGGAAAAAAAAAAGAAAAAGCCATCTCTGTTACACTTTTAAGACTGTATAGAGGCTCTGGATGTGTAGAATCCAGGAATTGGCAGACCAGTGTGGAGTGTCACCTATAATAGAGAGGACAGAGCAAAATTTTATAAATGCACAGTATACTGTATAATTTGCCACAGTAGAGCATACATTCTATCCTATACCAGGGGTAGGCAACCTTTGAGAGGCGGAGACATACCTGAACAACATGAAGAAGATCAAAGATCACCAGGGTTCGGCACCCCTTTTTTTAAAATTAACTAGCAAGGCGGGAAAAAGACGAGAAGAAGCTGGCTTTCAGCTGCTGCAGGGGGGAACTACAGGGGATCGGTTCTAGTAAATGCCGCCCCTCTTGTTCAGGTTACTGTTCCTTCTGCTGCCCAGGCCCTCCTCCTTGTGTGATTAACCAGTAGATCACATTTGACGAGTTGCCGACCCCTCTCATCTACTGTATTTTAGCCTAGGTGCCACTTTCACTTATACAGGGGTAAGTCTGCCTCTAGTCCTTTGAGATCCCACTGTAGAACATCCATTGGTCCTTTCTCTATATACCACCCCAGCATACACACCTCTTTCCCCATACATGCCAACAATTAGGTCACCCTTCCCCGAATACCCCATTCCATGTACTGACAATTCCGATAGACCCTTCTCTGCACTCCGCATTGCATATACTGACTATTCCGATAGACCAGTGTTTCTCAACTCCAGTCCTCAAGGTGCCCCAACAGGTCATGTTTTCAGGCTTTCCATTATTTTGCACAGATGATTTGATCAATTTCACTGCCTTAGTAATTACCACACCTGTTTCATCTGAGGGAAATCCTGAAAACATGACCTGTTGGGGCGCATTGAGGACTGGAGTTGAGAAACACTGCGATAGACCGTTCTTCGCAGTCCCCATTCTATATTATACCAACTCTGATAGATCCTTCTCTGCACTCTCTATTCTGACAAGTCCGATAGACCCTTATCCACACTCACCATTCTATATACTGTCAATTCCGATAGACCCTTCTCTGCACTCCCAATTCCATAAAATTATTATTCTGATAGACCCTCCTTCACAGTCCACATTTTATACAATCACTATTCCAATTGAAACTCCTCCACATTCTACATTCTATTTATTCTCTACTACAACAGGCCTTTCCCTGTACTGCCTATTCTCCATGATCATTATTCTATAGGCCCTTTTCTGCACCCCCTATTACATATAATCCCTACTCCAACAGCTCTTCTCCACACTCATTATTCCATAGAATTCCTACTCCCATTAACACTTGTCTAGACTTCCCATTACATATAATTACAACTCCCAACTGACCTTCTCTGCCCTCCCCATTCCATATAATCCCCACTCCCATCGGCCCTTCCCTGCACTCCCCATTCCATATAATCCCTACTCCCATCGGCCCTTCCCTGCACTCCCCATTCCATATACTTACTACTTCCATCGGCCTTTCTCTGCACTCCCCATTCCATATAATCACTATTTCTAGAGGCCCTTCTCAGCACTCCCTATTCCATATAATCCCCACTCCCATAGACCATTCGCTGAACTCCCCATTCCATATATTTCCTTCTCCTATAGACCCTTCTCTGCACTCCCCATTCCATATAATCCCTACTCCCAAAGACCCTTCTCTGCACTCACCATGCCATATAATCACTACTCTCATAGGTCCTTCTCTTCACTCCCTATTCCATATAATCACTACTCTTCTTTCCCATTCTTTGCACTCCCCATTCCATATATTCACAAATTCATGGGTGTTTCTTGCTGCCCCTCCTTCCATATAACTACTAATCCCATAGGCCCTGTTGTATGTTGAAAACTATTAAAAGCAAACCTGCACAAGTGAATTTGTTTCTTTGTCATTCCTGGGCAAAGCACAGGTTCAATTTTAAAATTAAACATATAAAAGAATGATGAAAGACTGCATAGATAACTGTACCATGGACCCGCTAAATACAGACAGTTCAAAGCATGAATCATACCTGCACATTCCTGTTAAGACTGACAGCAGGAAAGAGCAATCCCTCCATGCTCTCAAATGCCACAGGACCCTGCTGCTCTTCATTGATGGAGAAAGTCAAGGTCCTCCTGGTGAAGTCTAGAAGGACCCCAACCGTGGCACCTTTTGTGATACCCCCTTCAGACCTGTATTGAAATACAAATACAGAGTTGTCTGTCTTGTCAATTTCACCATGAGAGTTTACCTGGCAATAAGTATCAGTATCATTTCAGGAGTGAATAGGCACCATTCAGGAACTTTGTGAGATACAAAAAAGCAGTAGTTACTGTAAAATTGTATCTATATTTAAAGTTGATGTTAAAGCACCTTGTGTCATAAAAAAAAAAAAAAAACGTTTTATTTTTAACTTTTTTCTTTTAACCTTTTTACTACTAGAGCTGTTCTTGCATTTTTTTGTTTACATGTTTGAAAAATTATTTTTGGCTTGAAAAAGTACATTATACTGTATATATTATTAAAAGCAGACACCCTAGAGAATAAAAAAGTGGTAACGCAACAGTTTAGGAAACTCACAATCCCCTGCAGGTCATGAGGTTAAAACTAACTGTGAACAATTATCCTCAAATTATTGCTCTCACTCTGGCATGCATGGCGAAACGCAACATGTGTAGTGCAATCTATGTTTTCTGCCCCTGATGCATGCATTTACTTTGGTATGTGCATTTATGTGGGGGCGGATCAAAAAAAAAACCAGTGCCTTGAAAAAGTATTCATACCCCTTGACATTTTCCACATTTTGTCATGTTACAACCAAAAACGTAAATGTATTTTATTAGGATTTTATTTGATAGACCAACACAAAGTGCCACATAATTGTGAAGTTGAGGGAAAATTATAAATGGTTTTCAACATTTTTTACAAATAAATATGTGAAAAGTGTGGCGTACATTTGTATTCACCCCCCTGAGTCAATACTTTGTAGAACCGCCTTTCATTGCAATTACAGATGCAAGTCCTTTTGGGGATTTCTCTACCAGCTTTGCACATGTAGAGAGTGAACCTTTTGCCAATTCTTCTTTGCAAAATAGCTCAGGCTCTGTCAGATTGGATGTGAGCAGCAATTTTCAAGTCTTGCCACAGATTCTCAATTGGATTAAGGTCTGGACTTGACTGGGCCATTCTAACTCTTAAATATGCTTTGATCTAAACCATTCCATTGTAGCTCTGGCTGCATGTTTAGGGTTGTTGTCCTGCTGGAAGGTGAACCTCCGCCCAGTCTCAAGTCTTTTGCAGACTCTAACAGGTTTTCTTCTAAGATCGCCCTGTATTTGGCTCCATCCATCTCCCCATCAACTCTGACCAGCTTCCCTGTCCCTGCTGAAGAAAAGCATCCCCACAACATGATGTCACCATCATGTCGCACAGTGGGAATGGCGTGTTCAGGGTGATGTGCAGTGTTAGTTTTCCGCCACACATAGCGATTTGCTTTTAGGCCAAAAAGTTAAATTTTGGTCTCATCTGACCAGAGCACCTTCTTCCACATGTTTGCTGTGTCCCCCACATGGCTTCTCGCACTCTGCAAACAGGACTTCTTATGGCTTTCTTACAGCAATGACTTTCTTCTTGCCACTCTTCCATAAAGGACAGATTTGTGGAGAGCACGACTAATAATTGTTGTGTGTGACAGATTCTCCCACCTGAGCTGTGGATCTCTGAAGCTCCTCCAGAGTTACCATGGGCCTCTTGGCTGCTTCTCTGATGAACGATCTCCTTGCCCGGCCTGTCAGTTTAGGTGGACGGCCATGTCTTGGTAGGTTTGCAGTTGTGTCATATTCTTTCCATTTTCGGATGATGGATTGAACAGTGTTCCGTGAGATGTTCAAAGCTTGGGATATTTTTTATAACCTAACCCTGCTTTAAACTTCTCCACAACTTTATCCCTGACCTGTCTGGTGTGTTCCTTGGCCTTCATGATGCTGTTTGTTCACTAATGTTCTCTAACAAACCTCTGAGGGCTTCACAGAACAGCTGTATTTAAATTACACAGAGTTGGACTCTATTTACTAATTAGGTGACTTCTGAAGGCAATTGACTCAGGGGGGCTGAATACAAATGCACGCCACACTTTTCAGATATTTATTTGTAAAAAAAAATTAAAACCATTTATCATTTTTTTTCCACTTCACACTTATGTGCCACTTTGTGTTGGTCTATCACATAAAATCCCAATAAAATACATTTATGTTTTTGGTTGTAATTGGACAAAATGTTGAAAATTTCAAGGCGGGTGAATACTTTTTTAAAAGCACTGTGTCTGGGTGGTGGACGTTAAATTTTTTTACATAGATAAAAAAAAACATTTGACAAAAAAAAACATTTTCATACCACATAGGAAACAAAAAAGTCCCCTGTATGATCCATTTTTGGTGACAGGTTCACGTTAATGAGACATCAGGGGTCTAAAAGCCTCACCTGTCCTCCAATGACGCTGATGGAACGCAGATCATGTTCCATTACTAGACATGTGCAATTCGTTTAGTTTCTAATTCGTTTTTCACAAATTTAGAGAAATTCGTTAATTCCGAAATTTCCGAATTTCAAATTTTTTTAATTTTCAGATTTTTGGATTTCCAAAATTTTGAATTTCCGAATTTCGAAATTCGGGATTTCTGAAATTCGGGATTTCCGATATTCAAAATTGCAAAATTTGAAAATCTAAAATGGGAAATTTGGAAAGTTGAATTTCCGAATTCTGAATTTTTAGAATTTCCGAATATAGGAAATGATTTTTTTTTGTTTTTTTGCTTTTTTTGGAAATTCGAAAAATTTGTTTTTTTCATTTTCGTTTTTTTGGAAATTCGGAATTCCGAAAAAAGGAAAAAAAAAACCGAAAACACTAGTTTTTCGAATTTCCCCAATTTCAGAAAAAAGAAAAAAAAGAAAAAAAAAGAATTTTTCGGCAGTGCACATGTCTATCCATTACCTTCTTTCACATCCAGTATGATACGGGGACCAGGCAGTGAGATTTTTCATGTCACTTTCGGGTCAGTAACAAGAAGGAGAGGAGAAGAAGTGATCTGGACTGCCGCACTCTGGTTAAACGTATTTATTCAATGAAGAAAATTAAAATGCCAAAAAAATCCAAAAAAGAAATAAATAAACAATCCATCCAAAAACAATCGAAAGTGAAGGGACATGCAGGGTGACACCTAACGCGTTTCACATCAGGGTGTGATGCTTACTCATAGCTAAAGTGTAAGTGACCAAAACTGTGTATATAAAGTGATCTGAAAAAAACCTCTCAACCAATGAGAGCTGTTGAACACAGTGATAGAATATTAGGCACTAATTTAGGTCTATTACACTCCGTGTTTGTGAAGCACCTGTTAGATGCCAAAACCATTAATGAGAATTGGCACGTAAGATCTTACATATATGTGTAGAGTGCATAAAAATATATGCAAACTAAGTGAAAAGGAGTAAAGATTCTAAATCAAAAAAGATATTAGATATATATGTGACTGCTTATCGCAGGACAAGTGCTTTGAAAACATTTGTTTTATCTATAACGTGAACAACTGTATATGACACGTGTATGGTGCATCCAAAATAACACAGCTCACCTCTTTTTGGTTCCGACCAGTTTCTACTATTTTCAACTTACACTATTCATGCATTTTGGGGGTTTTGTTGTGTTTTGTTTTGTTTTGTTTTGCTCTTTATTTTATTACAGCATCCTTATTTTGGATGCACCATACACGTGTCATATACAGTTGTTCACGTTATAGATAAAACAAATGTTTTCAAAGCACTTGTCCTGCGATAAGCAGTCACATATATATCTAATATCTTTTTTGATTTAGAATCTTTACTCCTTTTCACTTAGTTTGCATATATTTTTATGCACTCTACACATATATGTAAGATCTTACGTGCCAATTCTCATTAATGGTTTTGGCATCTAACAGGTGCTTCACAAACACGGAGTGTAATAGACCTAAATTAGTGCCTAATATTCTATCACTGTGTTCAACAGCTCTCATTGGTTGAGAGGTTTTTTTCAGATCACTTTATATACACAGTTTTGGTCACTTACACTTTAGCTATGAGTAAGCATCACACCCTGATGTGAAACGCGTTAGGTGTCACCCTGCATGTCCCTTCACTTTCGATTGTTTTTGGATGGATTGTTTATTTATTTCTTTTTTGGATTTTTTTGGCATTTTAATTTTCTTCATTGAATAAATACGTTTAACCAGAGTGCGGCAGTCCAGATCACTTCTTCTCCTTAAGCATCAGAGCATAGCCAGCACCTGGAAGTGGAGCAGGGCGGGAGCTAATTGAAGGAACCTGGAACCTTCGAGCGGTACACTTTTCCTTCATAACAAGAAGGAGAGGTCAGCAAATGGACATTTGCTGGTCTCCCATCCCTCTACCCAGCAGCACCCGCTATGCTGGTCCTGGGTCCGCCGTTGAGCACACAAAGCTTGGGAAGCATGGCGGGGTGCACACGTTGCGGGGGGCTGGCCTTTGTTGGGGTGTTTGGAAGCAAGCTGGAGCACAGGTGGAAGACAGGGACAGAGCACTGGCACTGACACCTTATAAAAGGAAGTGCATAAACAAGGACCTTCATACCAGGATCAACAACTATTTTAGGCAAAGCTCCAAACTTTAAAAATATTAAAAAGGACCTTTGAAATTAGATTAACATGTTAAGGTTTATATGAGATTTCTGTAATTGAGTTTACTTCTACTTTAACTACCATGTTAGGCCAAAGAGGAAATTAGTAGGCAGCCTACAACTCAAGACAAGAGTATTACCTTTCTCACAAAAAAATAAAAGCCCTATGACAATAGAAGTTGGGTTACCTGTTTGTATGGGAGTTGTTGTGCATGAACCAGCTTCGGTTATTATCCACGTACATAGCCCACGCTTTGTCGTCCTTTCCCAGCATGACATCCTTCATCACCTCTATACGAGCCACGCCGAAGGCTGGGTCTGGGTGATTGTCGTACCGGTCAATGGTAAGTTCCCAATAGTGAACTCCCTTGGAGAAGCCTGTCTTGCCCAACACCACCCTGTCATCGTAGCTGTTACATGTGACGGTTAGGTTGTCATTAGAGAAGAGGATGTCAGAGTGGGCGGAACCAGGGTCAAACGCAAACCAAGCCACTGTCAAGGAAAACAATGAACATTGTTCAGTTGATTATTCACCTTCTGTATAATACATTGTAAACTGATTCAGCACTAATTTTCATATTTTTATACGTGCAGTCATGCAAAACAGAGTGCAAATAGCAGAAGTGTTAAAAAATAGACCGTGATCAATAATGATACAAAAAAGCATGGAGGGGTCTTTTAGGCATTCTTTTCAATGTTTGTGAAGTTCTACAGCTGAAAACCCATAGTTGGCAGTGTGTTAGGAACTACTACTCTTATGTCTGAGGACCTTACACCTTCCACTGTTTAATTCTGCTACATATCAAGGGTTAGTTTTGGGGATCAGGCTGAGGTTAAACTGAACATGTGCTTAGCATGTACTACTCATTCCTTTATACTTGCACCTCTCTGTTCAGCTGCCGCAAGTGAAGGGGCTGAGGGCTCTTTCGCCCCCATGTGACAAAGGCTGGGCCAATCACTAAGTACCTAAGAACCAGTGCTGTCATGTGGAATGAGTCTCATGGCCCTCTATATCTGGATGTACTGGCCATTTATTTTACTCCTGGCAGTTGAAATAAGCGGTGGTGGAGCGAAGGAAAGGTGGATATGTGCTGCTAGAAAATGGGGCCAATCAAGCAAATCTGTTGCTTTGATAAGCATAGGCAAAGCACACGTTTTCTTTATTCTTAGTAAAAAGGGGTTTTGCTTAGCTTTAAATATGATAAATTCGTTTTTCGGTCTCTGCCCAAAACTACATTCCTAGCTTACCACACTGAAAAATGACACCGCTGGGGTTTTGTTAACTTACTAAAGGATCCAATACAACGTGTGAACTGAGACTTGACAACACTTCATCCCAAAGATGTCCAGTAGGGTTGAAGTCAGGGCTATGGGGAAGCCAGTTGAATTCTCCACACAAACCCACGTCTTTATGGAGCTGGCTTTGCACAGGGGCACATTCATGCAGGCAAAGAAAAGTAACTTCCCCAAACTGTTGACACAAGGTTGGAAGTACACAATTATCTAAAATGTATTTGTAATGCTGCATGAACAGTACCCTTGTCTGGAAACAACTAAACTCAATAATTTTAGCAGGGTGGCTACGTACTATTGGCCAAATAGCACCTGTAATCTGGTTTCTGTCTACATGTTCAGGGTCAGTGATTCAGAAAGCATGAAAGCCATGAGTTTAACATAAGTACCAACATTTTCAGATGGTCTAATGCAGGGTTTCTCAACCAGGGTTCCATAGAACCCTAGAACCCAAGGCTTCCTGCAGAAGTTGCTAGGGGTTCCTTGAGCAATGAGCAATTTCTGCCTCTCAAAAAAGTTCCCACTGACACCATTGATCTTTTAAGCAATCTGTAGGGGGACAATCCATCCTACTGACCACAAGTGTAAGGAGCATTCTTCCCACTGACCATCACACTAATGTATAATGAGTTGTAGATTTAGTCATTTATAGCAGGGGTTACCTGAGACTGTAAAGTTATTTCAAGGGTTCCTCTGTGTTGGAAAGATTGGGAAAGGTTGGTCTAATGTCAGGCCTTTATTTCTCTTAGGCCCCTTTCACACTGGGGCGGGAGGTGCATTGGCGATAAAGCGGCGCTATCTTTAGCAGTGCTTTACTGTCAATTTTGCCTGCGCTATTCGGCCGCTAGCGGGATGCTTCTACCCCCTCTGCTAGCGGCCGAGAAAGAGTTAAAACCACTGCAAAACGCTTTGCCGGCGATATAGCCTCGGTGCCCCATTAATTTCAATGGGCAGGAGCGGTGGAGGAGCGTTATACACACCGCTCCAAAGATGCTGCTAGCAGGTCTTTTTTTAGCATCCTGCTAGCGCACCGCTCCAGTGTGAAAGGCCATGGGGGCTTTCACACTGGAGAGACAGCAGCGGCTCTTTCAGGGCGCTCTGCAGGCACTATTTTTAGCGTTATAGCGCCTGCAAAATGCCCCAGTGTGAAAGGGTCTTATAACAGAGTGATTTTAATGGCTACAGAAATTAGGTGGAGCTGTGAACTCTATTCAGGGTCCTCAAACAAAAGATCTGAAATAATATGGGGCAGATTTACTCTTTAAGAATCTGGAAATGTTTAATAAAGATTGAGAATGTAGATAAAACTCGACAGAAGAAACCATGAAAAAAGTTTAATAAAAGATCAGCATGCTAATAGCGCCAGCACTACATGCAAACCAAATGCAGTTCAGCTTTACATGCTTTGCTTTTTAGTTCATACAGTACCTGCCACCAGTTTTTTTATGTCAACTGTTGAGTTTCCATATGAACAGCGTGCAGAGTAGAAGAAACGTACTCCTGGTTGGTTATCAACTAAGTAAAAAGGTATGATCGACAACACACAGATTCACTACTTTATTTTAAAATTCAGATATGTTGATATACAGAAGAACTCTAGCAAAATATATTAAACACCCCTTAGTTCACTTTTATGTTTCTCAAAATGCCAATTTTCAATTCTGCTTGACTTAAGCAAAAGCTGTCATTGTGCTAATCTGGCACTGCTAGTTAAATCTGTTTTGCCATAAGAGTTTTTATTCTGCAGGCCGATGGGTAGGAGTTGAAGGGCAGAAGGGTGTCATCAGCCTGCTAATGTTCACTAATAGTCCAAAATATGTTCAGTAGGTAAGGCACGGACACAGAACTTACCGAACTACACAACTGAATATAGATACCCAAAATGTTGTACTTCTTCCCTTCCCTACTGATAACTTAACCATTAAATGCACACAACAAATCCCAAGAAAAACCCTAAATCACCATTACATAATAATAATAATAATAATAATAATAATATGTAAATCAATTATCCATACATAATATTTCTCTACCAGCTGCTGTGCCAATTCAGAAAAAATGATATTTGTCTAGTTATACAGTACATAGCTATTCTTCCATTAGCCCCTAAAATCCCACAACCAATTGAAATACAACACCACCAACACACTTTTTTTAAAATATTAAAAAGTCCATAAATCTGACTAGTAAACATGTAAGTAGTCCTCCTCTTTAAAAGAAATAAACCATCCTATTGTTTTCAGCCAAGGAAGCTGCCATCTTCGCTTCTGTTTAAACTTCAACTGTAATGGTGCTGCACATGTGATAATTTAAGACACCAGCCATTGGATGGTTTGACAGTTTGGTTGAGAGCACAAGCAAATGTGACAGTTACATTCCCAAAATGTGCCGGAAATGTAACTGTTTTTTGAAACTGTTAAATCTATGGGTTTACTTCCGCTTTAAAACCGCCTTTGTATCATATAAGTGCTGCCTTCACCCTCGTAGAACAAGCATTTGTCAAACATCTATCTATTTTTCTATCTATCTATCTATCTATCTATCTATCTATCTATCTATCTATATACAAATAGAAGGACTCTAAAGTGTCTGAATTCTCCCCAGGTACTTACATCAGCTATTCTCAACCAGGTAAAGAAAATAGTAAAGTGAGTATTCCTGCGCTCCTATGGAGTGTACTATGATAATTCTTATAGTGCAGCAGTCACCGCATGGGTCAAACACTACCTACGATAATAAATGTGAAAAAAATCAATTGGTCCAAAACATAAAGTGCTAAAGTAAATGACAATATATGTTGACTCCAGTATAAAACTGACAGATAATGATATATATAAAAATCCAATGCTTCCAGAAAAATAAATATATAAAATGGTGATCAAATACAGTGCAGTATAGTTACCAATAAGGTGTCTGTAGTGTATAAATACTAGAATATATAAATATATAAAAAATTAAGATGCATAAACAAGGTAAAACTTCAACAAAAGTCCATGTATATGAAAGTGCAAATAGTGAGAATAATCACAATCCGGAATTAACGTAATCTTCCAACCATGGAGAAGTGCAAGGTGCAAACCATAAGGTGCCAACTGGCATTCGTCCAAGAAAATGGCCGACCGTCAATTACATATCAGCTATTTAAGGACACTTCCGTTGCCCATAACTTATCCCAGATGAAGTCACGTGACGGTGACGATACATGTAGGACAAAAGGGACACCGGAAGTGATGTCTGCCGCGAGCTCGCCGCTCGTTAGGATACACTGTACAGTTTGCTTTTATTTTAATGTGAGTACCTGACTTTTTGTTCAATAAAACGCAATACATTTTTAACAAACCTACTACACTATAGAGCCATTTCTTGCATTCTCTCCATCCATAACCGGTTTTATATACCCTGAACGGTGCTTAGCTATCTTACCTGGTCTTGGAGAAAGGCATCATCACCTAGGCTCTGCATACACTTGGAATCCCCCAGGAGGAACGGATAGGAGACCCCCCTTCTTCCCTCAGAGTGATCATCTACCCCCCTGTTTTCTTTGAATGCTGCTTACCTTACAGCAGTAAGGTAAGAAGTTAGTACACCTGCGGGTGTCATTCTGCACCGAAGGTCCACAAGCACTTAAGTCACAACGCCACTTGTTAAATATCAGTAAGCACCTTATGGTTTGCACCTTGCACTTCTCCATGGTTGGAAGATTACGTTACTTCCGGATTGTGATTATTCTCACTATTTGCACTTTCATATACCGTACATGGACTTTTGTTGAAGTTTTACCTTGTTTATGCATCTTAATTTTTTATATATTTTTATATTCTAGTATTTATACACTACAGTCACCTTATTGGTAACTATACTGCACTGTATTTGATCACCATTTTATATATTTATTTTTCTTGAAGCATTGGATTTTTATATATATCATTATCTGTCAGTTTTATACTGGAATCAACATATATTGTCATTTACTTTAGCACTTTATGTTTTTGAGCGGAACACCAATTTTTGATTTTTTTTCACATTTATTCTCAACCAGGGTTTCATGGAACCTTAGGGGTCCTCCAAAGGTTGCTATGGGTCCCCTGGGCTGTGGCTAGCTCACCTCCCATTTGATGGTGTCTGCTTAGCGTCAGGGTCAGCAGCATGACACAATTAAAGTGTAAAGTAAACCCTCCTAACGTTTTCAGCCAAGCAAGCTGCATTCTTTGCCTCTGTTTAATCTACAACTGCCATGATGCTGCACATGTGATCAGTTATGACACCAGCCATTGGATGGGTTGACAGTTTGGTTGAGAACACAACCAATGGGAGTGTTACATTTACTGCATGTGCCGGAAATTAAACTTTTTTTTGAAACTGGTAAATGGATGGGTTTACTTCCGCTTTAATGATACTATCTTTTTAGCTGTCTGTAGGGTGTTATTGCCACCACCATTTACTGACCACCAAGGTAAGGGGGCATTTGTGTTAGCATTCAGGTGGACCTAGATGTTATGTTTCCAGTATAGTCTGTCACTTTTTGGCAGAATCTGTAAAAAGTATACCCTTTTTAAATTTCCTCCATGAGAATGCCAACTTTTCACAGTGTAGTATGAATGATTTATTAGAAAGAATAAAAACAATTAAAACACTCACATGTCCCGCAAAGCCCCAATAAATTGCATAAAGCAAACAAACATATATCTACAAATAGTATGTGTGGATTTAACCTCATATACAGCACAATGATTTTTGGGGTTTTGGGGGATAAGCGAATAACAACTCCATACTATATAATGCAAAATAGAATTCTAATTTAATAAGGTCACAAAGCACGGACTGTAACTAAACCATTTCTTGGCTGATATAGTCATTTATTAGGTCAACAGTAGTATGCAGTAACCTGTAACAAAAATGTTCTGATTGGTTTATATGGGTTACTGTACTTTGCTCATCATTACTACTCTTTGTGCTGCCTTAAAGCTTATTAGAAAACAGTTCCATGCATGGATTATATACATGTATAGGAGATTCACACAGCCCTGCTACATAGCACAGTCTGCCTGGTGAGCTGACTTTCCTTTTCTGCAAGTAAGCAACATAGTCTGGTGTCTTCCTCACCCCCAAGCCTACGATTGGACAGTGAAAGAGCAGCAATATACTGATGAGGTCATCATTCTACCTTTTCCTTCTTTCAGCATGTACCTTGCCAGCATACGAGCAGTACAACTGACTGACCCCCAGTGCTGCCTCTGTGTCATGGATATGCAGTAGCGTTTGTCTGTCAGCTTACCTTCCTTCCCATGTGTTCATCTTAGAGGCCAGAACCCTTTCACCTGGCTTCCTTTATAATCTCCTCCCAGCCAGACTCCACCCCAGGCCCTATCACAGAACACTATATTAACCTGTGCACTGCAAGCCTGCTTTGCTGATCAACGTGTTTGTTAGGCATTGTGTGTTTGGGTTCCTGCCTGCCGTGTGCTACGTCTGTCTCTCTGTTATATATTTGGCTTGTCCCCAACTATCCCTGTCTGCTCGTGACCCTTGACCTTCGGCTTGTCCTTCGTTATCCTTGTCTGCTTGTGGCCCTTGACCTTCAGCTTGTTATTCGTTACTCTTATATCTTGTGCTGCTGCTTCCCCTCTTTTCCCCTTATCCTACGGGGCGTGAGCTAGGAGACTCTAGGGGCCGCGACCTGGACCCAGCCTGCAGCATAACATCCTCACCACTAGAGGCTCTGGAGAAGACCTGCTGGGTCTTAGACTCCGCGCCCTGGGGAATCTTGGCTCTAGCTTCCTATAGGATCCCGGTTGTGCTCCTCTGGTCCCACTTTCCACAACCACCCAGTTTCCTATCCGCAGCAGTCAGCCATAGGGTTCACTACCTTGCGGTGCACTCCTGTCCCCCTACGGTGTGCATCTGTCACCTGGCCATAAGTGACCCGACAGTTTGATCAGCCATGAACCCGGCTGACATGCCGCTCCCCGCGGATGATCCTTTGCAGGGCATAGTCCGCAGACTTGAGACCCAGGAATCTAATCAGACCCAGGTCATGCGATTCCTTCAGGATTTGGCCTCCCGTTTTGAACAGGTTCAGGCCTCATTAGGACCCCTGGTTCAACAACCTCAACCGCTACCAGCGGCTGCACCTATTCCGGTCGCAGTCGCAGCCACACATTCACTACAACTGCCAGCTCCGTCCCGTTTCTCTGGGGACTCCAAGGCCTGCAGGGGGTTCCTTAGCCAATGC